>JAPYZM010000175.1:0-43544 GCA_030522845.1 Psyttalia concolor
CACTAATCGCTCTAAAATTTTTCATTGATTTTCTCCTAGACTTGAATTTTTCAATTGCACAGTTCCCTTTAATTCCATTTTCAATGAATTTAACACAAAATTCCGTGAACTCTATCAGCATGAATTGATTTATAAAATCTAATACCCTTCATCGATGAAGAAATAACTTCGAGAATTCGGAAAATTGAAGTCGTCTCGCTGCACAACAATATCATACCACAATAGAAATAGATTTTCTTCATACTGCGCCTTCCCAATAGATCCTAAAGGCCGCGGCGATGTATAAAATATTTCAAATGTTATACATCATACGCATGTGAGTTCTTATAATGGAGTGGATGTTTCCATTTCAATTTTATAAAAAGCCCCGGTAGAACATCAACGCTGAAATGTGAACACCAATGTCGCACAGTATATAGTTGAGTGGGCTCTCCAACATACGAATTTCGTATTTTTTTACCCTCTTTCGCCAGCAGCGGATGGAGTCTGAGGTGAGAGAGAACTGTATGGGAAGTGGAAAGAGAGTGTGCGGCGCAGGGATGAAACCCCAAAGGTTATCCCCGAAGAGTCGACGTGGGAGCTGTATATATTTTACGTGGTGCCTTTATTTCGATACCAGGAGCCCAACTTCGATCCCAGTACAAACCTAATTTGCGTTCCATCTCGCGAGCAAACACTCTGACGGTTTCAAGAGGAGAGGAGGGAGGGGGGGGATGGACTTCCCTTATTCCCCACATATAGCTGCATCCATTGCTCAACGCATCACCCACGAGATACCCTCCAATTCCATGTTTTTCACTCGACCTATTGGTTCGCTCCATTCCGGTACGTGGTGATGTCTCGTCGGTTTTTTTTTATAGAATGTGGAGCTATGAATTGAAGAAATATACCAGACAAATCCATTGCGCGGAGTTTTCTAACGAAGTGGAAAATAGAAATGATCACTTACCTGGTTTATTGCTGTTGTCAATGCTGCTTTCTTTTCTCATTTGCAGCGTCTAGGGGATTTTCGAGGAGTCAAGGTTACCATGAGAGGCACAATATCTTTGCAAGGGATGATTTTTTTTTTCTAACTGGTGAAATGATCTCCAATGATTTGGTTCATTTTTTGGCATTTTATACTCGAATTGGTCTAAGCTTGAATTAATAAAAAACCATTGTGTCCTGTTTTGAATCAAATAAATAATTAATGTAAAGGACATTTTTGAGTATGAAGTGGATGGGAAAATGGGATTTTTATTAACGTTACAGAAGAAGTGAATTTCTCTTATTTTCCACATTGGAGCTGCTCCCATTCATATTCACGAATTTCACTTGGTTACCTCGCGTTAGTTTTTTTATTACCCTTTGAAGTCTGTATCGGATGAATCCCTCAGATGGATCCATACCGCGAAGTATGGCAACGAAGTAACAAACAGAAATGAACACTTACTTTGTTTATTCTGCGTGTCAATTGCATTTCATTTCTCTCGTATTTTCTCATTCGAGGAGGCGGAGAGATTTTCAACGACTTAATATCTAGTATAAATGGATTCTCTTGAGGTCAATAAGTACACAATGATTCAGTTTTCTGATAAACTATCGTTTAATGGAATACGTCGAGGTTGAGTACATTTAAGTTTCCTTCTTCTTTGTTCTGTCAGTTGGGGCTTCTTAAAATTTTCTCCAAGTTTCAAACATTTTTCCTGTCATTTCTCTTGAACAGATGAGCTTGTGATACAGGGAGCGGGGATTGGTGGATTTTTATTGCTGATTTTTGCTTTTATAAATCTGGAATTTGGTGAGGATCAATGCGGCATTATCTCGTGGCAGCCAGGACGATTGTCATTATTTCTACGTCTCTTCGGTATTTTGCTTTTTGATTAGATGATGCTCATCGAGGCATTGGCGTCAATATGGTCCACATGCGGTTGTGAAATCGGGAATTGAGCGAATATCGATAATTCATTGGATCCTTCATCCCTCAGATTCATCCAAAATGATGAGATTGCGCGTCATTGGCTGTTTTATCACGCAACATTGACTCGTTGGGAATAGAACCAGTACGTTTTCAATGTAAATTGCCACGATCAGACAAAAGGATCGCATTCGAGGGAGGGGTTGGAGGAAGGGGACGAGGGAATTTGGAACTAATATTCACTAGCCGGAAATGGGACGTTCGTGGTGACCGGAAATAAAAGCCAAGTTGAACAATGATCGAGTAATATTCCGGGTCATGTTTTAGTTCCAACAGTTTTGGGGAAGGAGGGATGCCATGAATTGGTGCCTGGACCGAGAAAATTCACGCGGTCGTGCAACTGAAATGAATAATCTGTACGTGTAGATTTGATTAAGTGATAATTTTAACAGCGAATTCGCCGATCGATTTCGCTCATTCACGATTGAATGTCCGGTCTGCCACGATGCGTTGATAAAGATGCAAATTCTGCACATCAGGCGTCATCTATGTAGATATTATTTGTTTTTATCAAGCGTCACATATTTGAAAATATTTATGACAGTCATTTTGAATCTATATAGATGATTTGACAGTTTTATTACACATTATTTGTAACGGTCATTGAATATTTATATAGAAAATTTATTTTTGGTAATGCAACGCAAACTCAAAAATCATGAATTTTGCATCTCTATGCGCAATAAACACCACATTTTCTTCATTTCCACAATTTCAATCCGGTAAAAGTTAATTACCGAGTACCACCAATATTTAATGTTAACAAATTATTGTATTAAATAAAAGGTAATATTTTCGACAATTGGGACTATTTGGTATTATCCAATTGGCTATGAAATAATGATTAATTTTTTATGTTTTTCCGGTATTCACTGATATTCGATGGCACTCTCAGTCACACGACTCGACAAGTCTCGAGTGGGAACTCGATAACTCGACGCCGAACTAACCGCACGTAATTCAATAAAAAATCAACTTAAGTTAGGGTTTTGTGTATGTCCATTGTTTGCATAATTGATATGTGTACAAAAGTTGTCTACATCTACAATAGCATTAAATTATCACTGATTACTAACAAATCCTTTCGAAACTTCTTACCCAGGAAATATTTCCACAATCAATTCATATATTACAACTGTCCTATATGAAATAATTTGTTCAAACACAGGATTACGACTTTCTCATGATGCTGATTCAGTGGAGTAACGAAAACTAACAGTTGTCCTTTATCAAAATGGGCACTGGGGAAAAAATATAATTTTGCCAATAAGATATTCTTCTGACGAGAATTTATAGCGAGTATTTGATTGTCCAAAACACATATGTTTGGCAAAATTATATTTTTTTTTCTAGTGCACGGAGAGAAATATTCAATTCAAATTACGTGACGTTTCCGGGATTCCGGAGTAAGATGTGGCCGTGGGAAATTTTATGGAAGTTTTTTACGTACTTTTACAGTAAAACCACGAAACTTTTCCAGAGAGTTCCGGAACTTTTACTGAAAATTTCTCTCTGCGTACACAAACGCTACGAGATATGGCACGTGTGGAGAAAGAATCACGCTGGGCGTCTCGTGTTACTGCTGTTAGCTAATTGCACGAATAATTTTTATTGTTATTTTACTTACACTTCGACTGGCATTTCTTAATCTCGCATCAGGCTGAGACAGGGGGCACGTGGAAGATGAGCTCATTGAATTAATTCGTTATCATTAATCCTTATCGGGGGTTCTCTTCGACTGGACGATGGGTTAGGAATAATTTCATTGCCTCCGGTCATACTCTTCGTTCCACAATATTTTACTTCGGCTTATCGCGAGGCGCGCTGACATTGCGTCTACTTCAATGGATACCATCCACTCCAGACAATTTTTGCCTGGCTGGAAATTTCAACAAGTGCTGGGATAAGGTGGATATTGCGGGTGGGAATCATTAGGCGGTGCTCGGTGAGTCGGTGCTTATTGCAGAAACAAATATAAATCAGTGAAAATAAAGAGACCAGCTCGCAAAGAAATTTTTAAGGAATTTTACACACTAACTCATACGACTCTAAAAATTAGTGATCAAGCCCTGAAAAATTAGGGACCAGTTCTCATTATTCAACATTTTTCTCTAATATTTAAACCAATTTTCCTGATCTTTAGACATTTTGTCACTAAGAATGAGCGACAAAGTACCTAAATTTTACAATGTTTTGGTTGTCGAATTTTAGAAGTCTAGATTTGTAAAGATTAAAAACTAGGCCCGACATTTTGAAATTTTTTTCTCTATGCGCAGAGTGCGTGCAAAAAAAAATTAATGAGTGAAAATTAATAGAACAGCTCGAGGTGCATCCCATGATTTCAATATCAATTCTGGTTTTATCATTTATTGAATTCATTTTATTTCCTTTTTTTTTCTGTCAAACCACGAGTCGAGGTTGGTGTTTCTGATGGGTATACGTATACATGTGTGTGAAGGTAAAATGCGTTCGCACGACCCCTCGGAGTGTTCAGTGTTTTATCATTAATTCTCTGTTTAAAACGTTTTTCTTTTGTCATCAAATACTAATCTGTGTCTGCTGCGTGTTATCTCTCGTTTCTCTGTCGTGTATAAAGGGGAAAAAACAGTACGTTGCAGTGTTACAGACTACAGCTAGTCATATCATTATATATATATATTTAATATATATATCCAATAATATATAATATCATCGTATCATTCATCATTATCATTATAATTAGTAGTATAATTAATTACTTGCTTAGATATGAAACCTAATAGGAACATGATTGCACCGCTCCAACAGTCCGTTTAATCGGAGTCTGGCAATCGCGCTGGCGCTCTCACTCTCGTCACTCTCTCGTTTCTTTAATAGTACTGATGTTTACCTGGCAATTTTACTTCACCCTCAGTCTCCCCCGTTGATTTATCCATACATTTTTATTCGCCGATTCAAATATTTTTATCGTCTCTCGTTGTAGTTATCAATTTCTTTCAAATCAACTTCTAAGATTCTCGCTTACTTCACATTGTCAAATCCATTAAGTGTCCGGGGGGCTCCGTTGGTTTACAAAAAGAAGCAAAGAGCCGCCCGGATATTGGCAGTATGACGCCCAAGTCACTCACTACTGGACGTTATAGTGATTTTTTTATTAATTTTTATAGGAACATATCAGTAATTAAAAATATAGTGGTAAAAAATATATTAGCCAATTGTTCTTCAATGGATATTTTAAATAATCTACATTTTATGAAATCGCGCAAACGGGTGAGACGTGACTGACTGATATTCGAGTGCCAACGGTACCTTCGTCCACGTTAACTGGGAGCCAGTGTTCGGGCCCCGTGCCTCGGGGCGAACCCCAAAGGCTCCCCGGGAACCCATTTTTTTTTTAGTTTTTTTTTTCAAATTTTCTTGATTTTTTTCCTCTCCTTTAGCGAGTACATTAATAGATATACACATGGCAATCTCTCACAAGAATTATTCGCTACTCATTATCAATTAGTAGTCAGTTAATTAATAATCAATTAAAAATGTTTTTTCGCTCTCGGAGTATTGCAAATAATTGTACAAATAATGCCTCTGTCAATAGTGACTCTGGATAATGATAAAATTATTTAATTAACTAAAATAAATTACTGGGTGTTTGTGGCTTGGCCACAGGCCCGAATGTTCAATAGTTACCAATAGTTACCAATAAGCAATCGATTTAATAATAAATAGATGGATTAACACAGTGAAACTCAACGATAGAAAAATGAAAACTTGTTACGCTTTATTATGTCTCGCACTTGTATCGCATTTACTTCTCATCTTATTCGTTTTTTTTTAATTCGCCATTCATTAGTTATCGTTTTTTTCCTTTCTCTCATCAGTCACTACGGGACACACACGCCCGCGCCACTCCATCCCCCCGCGTCACAGAGCTCTCTATTAATCTAATTTGTTTATTCATCTATCAACTTTCTTTATTCGTTCTGCGGTTTTGGCTCGTTCCCCTTGGAATTATTCACGCTCGATCCCTTTAATTTTGGAGCTCTGAGTGGACTGTCATGGGATCTCCGTTGATTTATCAATATTTTATACAGTCGAAGGGTGTAAATAAAATGAAAAAGCACGATAAGTATAGAATCACTTCCAATCAAATATTGCAGGTTGGAAATTGTAAAATTCGAGTTTTTTAGGTAATTATTTATAATTCGTTATAATTTATAACAGAGGAGGTCCAAGTGGTGAAGTTCAGTGATTGTTCATCGTTGGGACAACCGAATTCCTGTGGAATGAGAGAGCGAGAGCGACAAAGAGGGGAGAGAGAGACTATCGCGAGGTTTTTTAACGCAATTGGACAGTCGATTGATACAATTAGTCATAATGTAGTTAATATAGAGGTGAAAAATCGTGGGTTTTTTTACAATAGTACAAACAATAGTGCATGAATGTTGAGTGGTGGGGCCATCGTTGGAGGGAGTGGCAGCGCGCAGTGCCTCTAAGTAACTTCGCATTTTTAATCACCTGTTTAATAATATAACACAATAATTGTAGATTAATCACTTGTTTAGTCTCTGCACACGTTGATCACTCATTCATTGTTGATTTAGGAACAGCTAGTAGCGAGGTTTGGTTACTCTATCACGCAATCTTTCTTCCTCTCTCTCGATTATGAAAAAAGAGATTGAATTCAGTCCTCGTGTAACGAAAATTCATCAGGCGTTATTCCTCGATTTTTTTTTTGACACGCGTACGTACGTTGTTTTTTTTTTTGAGGAAGTGGGCGGGAGAATATTCCTAAATAAGAGTGAGAAGTTGGGGCAAAATGGAATATGGACTGATTGACTTTTTTCGATTCCGGTGGTGAGCTTTGAAATTAAATTTTTTGGGGGGAAATTATTATTGGGGACAATCTATTCGCGGATTTGAGTCTTTTTTTTGGTATTATTGTTGAATTTTTAATTAAAGGGAGATTCCTCTATTTTTATGGTTCATTTATAAATAATTTTCAAAATTTAATACTTTATGAATAAAATTGTCAGAATTCAACGATTTTCTTAGGACATTTGACAAAGAATGGCGGTTCTCCAAGAAAGAGAAAAATGTTCTAGGCATTTTAAAAACTGTAGAAGAAAATTGGAACTGAAAACTAGTGCTCTGTAGCCAACAGCATTAAAATAATCTCGTCAATAATTAAAACGTTTCTTTCCACTCGTAATTGAAGAATATTCCCCTCCGTGTGTTATTGGGATGTCGACGCGTAACGTCTCACATCTTCCTTCGTGCAGCGCCACTTGTCACACATAAACTTCCTACCTTAAAACTTCTCCAAAATTTTCCCGTCCAAATACTCAAACTTATTTTCTCATTCCAAAATGAAATAAATCGCGAAATCTTTCGTTGTATGCTTTACAGTTCGCAAAAATACTCAATAGGTATAAAATAAAATATTGTCAGTGACGCTCAACGTTGGATTTATTTCTGCACGCCCTTGAATATCTTATTTATCACCGAAAACTACGCGAAGACGCGAACGACCCCATTGATTTTTTTCGTGTCACCCTATTTTTTTTTCACTTCTCCCCTCGTGCGCGAAAAAAAAAGATGAAAATAGGCACCCTTCAAAATGGTTGCGCATCTACGTGTTCTGTTATGGGACAATCTCCCCTTTTACTTTGGCTGTCGGTTCGCGTTAACGCCTCGCACCGAATTACGAATTGCAGGGATACGAAAAAATGCACACGGGGGAAAATTAGGGCCCAGTGAATAGCACAGGGGCGGAATGAAGAAGACTCATGAGGCGAACGACGTTATAATTTTCTCGGATGAATCTGTAATTTTTATCATCCACGAAATGAAGAAATTAGTCTACACGGAGTGAAAAGAAAATAATTAAACTTCCCATTCAGTACACGCGCGATAAAAGTACATTTTTCAAACCCTAATCAAGCCCAAACTTTCTCTGAACCCTTAAATCTCTACTCTTCTCCGATAATTCGTAATAAATTACGTGTAAATATGTATATTCCGTTAAAACCTCTCGCTCTAGTCATAACTCATCAATTAATAATTTAAATATAATACTAATAATACTCATCACCTCCTCTACCTCAATAAAAAAGCGATAATTGCCACAGGAACCTCAAATTGCTTATACTAAAGATCCTAATTACGTTGCACTTAAAGATTTTTCGTTAGAATTTTGTTCCGACCTCTTCAGTCGCCTCGCTTGGGCTCAACTGCTTCATATTATTTTAAACATACCCATGAAAAAAATTCATTTTGCACCTCAAATAATTTTTCTCATGCTTTAATTCATGGCCACGCTCACGCCTTCTCATTACTTCGCATTGGGGGAATCTTGCATAAAAATCAAAGTCCAATAAATAAAATGAATCACACGTACGTACGCGTGTAAATAACGCGCCACGACCCGAACAATCTCCGCGAGAATTCTAGTACGTTACAACATCATATATATATTTATCTACTTTAAATATATATAATTCATCTTTATTAATTTATTCGCATCTGTTTTATTTATAGATTTATATATTTCTCATATACTATGTGTCTCCTACGAAATGATCATCCATTTTCACCCTCCCCAGTCTGCCCCGCCGTCCCGAAGTTATCATCCTCTCCATCGTCTTCTGTCCGACTATTTTAATTTTGCTCCAATAATTTTTCTCCCTAATCTATAGTTAGAAGTAATTGTATTGGCTTACGGGCTACCTAAAAGTCAATTAACCCTTCATTTGTAATTTCCGAAATCTCCAATTCCTCTTTACACTCTCGCCTCTCTCGACATTATTTTCATTTCATTTTTCACGTTAAAACCTTTTTTGTATTCAATGCAATTTTCCCAGAGTTTCTCGCAGGAGAATCGGGCTCGTGAACCGTGTGCGCCCCCTCTTTCCACCAAAATCGCAAGTCTCTCATACTCTATTCGCATATCATTCACTCATCACATCCCGCCCAATCAACAATTCTCTTCAATAACACAAAAAATCATATTCTCAATTTCCTCCCTCACATTTACCCCAAACCCTAGTTTTCAACGCACTTGCTCCTTTTAAATCATTCGCTCCCGTAATTATCGATAAATTATCGTTCATCGGAACCGTTACTATTAACAACTATAAATATTGTTTATTATTGTTTATCATTATTACTCTTACTATTTAATTATTTATCTTTTTCCTTTACCGTTATTAAATATACTTTATTAAATATAGGAACCATGTTGCTGGGTTTTTTTTTTCTCAAATTTCGTAGTCGATAACGGGCTCACCGTCCGTGCAGTCTCGGTGGTCGCATCGATTTCGATATTACTTTTTTTGTCTCTTCACTTTTTTGCCACTTGCTTCTTTCTATTCTCATTTATTCTCTCTTGTAATATTTTTTCGTATTGTTAATTGCGTCGCAAATCAAAGGGGAAATGATGGCTCAACTGTCGTAATAGCTTGTCCCCATTCAATAAACTATGGTATTAAATCCGATTTATCCAATGGGAATTAGTTACATAGGACTTTATTTATCATTGGCGTGTGTAATATGTGCATTGTATCACTCAGTGCTGGGATTACGACGTGATAAATCATAGAGACAATAAAGCATTGTGAATTGCGCGCTTTTCTTTCAAAAAATATGACAATTTACATCACTCAAACTTGTGGATAAAAATCAAAATCAGTGAGACAAAGAGAAGGTGAGAGATAGAGAGAGAGTGTGATACGTACGTACTCGTAGTAAATTGGCGGGATTATCCAGCCAGTATCCACTACCTAAAAAGATTTCTTGCGCCCTCGCACGCGCAACATTAATTCTTAGTAACTTTTTTTTTCATTTTGCTTTTTGCTTCATTTATTATTTTACTTTACATAGGAACGTTTTGCCAGACCACCTCGACGACGTCATTGGAAGTCGTGTTGACGAATTCTTCCGAAATTAATTCATAAATTCCAAAAATCCCATAACGTCTACGGTTTATTATTATTTCTCTTAAATATCCGACTCGATCGGATATAAAATGTCCCCCGTAATATCCGTCATCAGTCAAATCGAATTATCATTAAATTCGTCGTGAATTCCGTGGTCTATCGTTTAATTTTTTTTTAATTAGAGGAACTTCGTTGAGTACGCGCGAGCAACGGGACGCGTCTTGGCTACAAAAATAACAGGCAAAACGGAGAACAATCACCAATTCATTCCTTTTTTTTCTATAAATTGAACCGATTATTACAAGTGCGTTCAATTTGCTTTTTCTGTTTTTTTTTTCTATTACAAAATTTTCCGTTTTTGGCAGCCTGCATTACGAAATCACTCGTGTCTCTTATATCCCGCACACTTAATTTTTTCATTCATCTTTCTTTTTTCATAATTAATTCAATGAATCATAATAATAATTTATAATCATCATCCGGTAAATACTCGGTCTTCATCCCCCGGTCGATAATGTAGTCGCCGTTGGTGTGACTATTTAAGTACAATATTTAGAAATGAAAAATAGTTCCCAAGGTGAGCACCCTGTTTTAACGTGCACCAGCGAGTGCAGCGACCTCCTGTACTAGTTTCTGCCGCTTGGCATCAGGTCCATTATTGTTGTCCTGGCTTGCTGGCGATTGGCCAGTTGTCGTTGTACTCTCAGCTGCAGCTCTGGCAGCAAGCAGTGTTATCTGATTGACAACATCCTCCATTTCGTCGGTGAGGGGATTGGCCTCCTCGCCGGATTGTCCATCAACATCGTTGATTACCCCATACGTCTGATTGCCGAATTGTCCTGGTCTCTGGTGATTGGCCTCGAGTCTGGTGCGATGGTGAACAGTCTCGGAATGCCTTCGCCATTCGCTCATTGTTCCATAGGTTCTCGTTGATGCACCAGTATCACAGAGACTACAGCTGTAGCGGGCCTGCACAAGCCTGAGGGCACCCCGACGCTGCTGATTGCCGAGGTAGCATGATCTCTGGTGTGCAAGGAGCGTCGACTCCTGGGGGTAGGCTCGACCGCACCTCCGGCACACCAGACACACCTCGGACTCGATTTCACGGCAATAGGGCGGCAATGGGAGTTGATCGTCGTCGGGGGCACCGGAACTTGGCAGCCGAACGGTCTCCAGGCCCGGATGATTTGGATCTTGTTTGAGGAAGGCCTGCATCAACGCCCGGGGCACCTGCACCTGAGTGCCATTCTCCACCTGCAGCGACATCAGTCCACCGTTCACGTTTCCACTCAGGCTTGTAGTTGCTACTGAAAGCAAACAAACACGAAATTCATTCGAGGCTTTTTGGCAAAGCAACATTTTAAAGAGGGTTTGCATAATTTTCAAGGGAGTGGTATGCTTCTCGTTAATCGACTTACTTTATTAGCGAGTTTGCAACATAAAAAAATCGCTTTTCTTGTACTGACAAAATGAACAACATTGTTAATTTTAAATGAAAATGTTCTCTTGGTCTATATCCCTGAATAAGAAAACCAAAATCCTTACAGTTGCCCAAAAATCATTGAACATTATTCGACATGCATTCTTAAAATTCAAAAAATCTTTTTCTAACTCAAATCTCAATACCAGTGACCCTCATAATCAAACTCAAAAAATTCCCCCAAGAATCCCGCGCGTCCTCGCTCCCCTCCTATTCATTTCCCCATACTCAAAAAAAATATGCCTATAAAAATGTCCAAGTAGCATAGATTAAGTCGTTCCGCTCGCAAATGATTCTATACCCCACATCTAAAAATAATTCTCCTTCATTCACATTTATGTAAAACAGGTGCGAAATCATCGTGAAAAAGTCATTGAACGAAGCACGTGAGCTTCACGTGATAGCCTTTCCTGCGCTACTACTGACTCATCCTCACGAGTAGAGGTATCGGTCGGCTCTGTCCTCATTGGAGGTGTTATACGACAGCAGTTGGAATAGGCAGGAGAGAGAGGAAGAGAGAGAGAGAGAGAGAGAGAGAGAGAGAGAGAGTGAGACAGGGTCGAGGTGGCGGAGGGAAACCGTTACATGTAATGCGAAGTTCCAGATGCTCATTTATAATTGATTTGTATCGATTCTGCCTGTCATAATCCACACCATTTACAATGTTATGTACAAATACTTGGGTCAGAGGTGGATGAGAGAGGGAGGGGGAGGGGGTGGGGGGATGAGGAGTGATCGAGTCAGTGAATTTATGTGAAACCTGTTTTTTTCAAACGTGGGACAGGTAAATTGGCAGTTATTAGCCGGATGGCGAGATCGCGCCAAGGTGCATTGACGGGATAATTTCTTTCCGTCGCGTTTCTATCGTCTGCTTTTCGGTTATACATGGACACGTGAGAGATAAAAGCCCGAGAATTTAATTGGGGTATTGGTATTAATTTATTGAGCATAAAAGGTGGACAATAGGAGCAGTTTGCACTCGGGAACTCTTCAGAGCGGATTTTCGGGGATCGTTTGACATTCCAAGGGACATTATTTTTTATACCTGTCGATGAATTTTCGGCGTTACAAGATTACCCGACGGGTTTATGATACACCGCACTGGGGACGATGCACAGATAAGAGTTGGTGAGGGGCAGGAAGTGTTAATGATACCCCTGATCACTGACATGGTGGATTCTACTGTAATTATCAATGAAGCTGGGACACCGATGGCAGGTGGTGGGGGCAGGATGCTCGTTAGGGACATGACGAGACGAGTAGTCTAGGTCAATCAAGGCAGTTGATTAGGCGGGGGCAGTGGGGAGGTAGTTACACTGGTGGAAATTTTTGGCGATTATGCGTGGTTTTTGCAATGCCTCCTCATATTCAAGATATACATTGCGGAAAAAATCGCTGAACATATTTATTTTGGACAATCCAGTGAGCGAAATTCCTATAGTACAATTCGCTTTAAATTCTTACCAGAAGAATTTTGGATTGAAAGAATTATATTTGTTTCTTGCTGATGCGATGCGTTTTTTAGAAATTTAATTATTCTAAATTTTGATTTTGGGGTTCATTGGCACCGGAAGATTTGTAGGAACCAGAGAAACTTCGCTAAAAATGTTTTTGGAGTTCTAATTACTCGATGACTCTTGGTAATTTGGCACTTGATTCATGAGGTTTATGTTCTATTGGTAATTTCAGTAAATTCAAGAATTCTAGTCTCTTTAAGAAAATTATTGGTCCATCAGAAGTTATAAGCAGAAAATCCCCTGGAAAACCCGCCTAAATGTGGAGGGTTTTAATCAGTTTTGAATGAGGTTTTCCCGTCGCAGTCGGTCACGAAATTGTTTAATCTTTCAATGAGTGATATGAATGATATTCGGGCAGGAAGTTCGTTAACACGATTGAATCTCTAGCATCCTCAATCTCGAATTAAAACGATTGGATTAGCCGTTTAACGCTGAATAACTCTGGGAGAATACGGTTACAACGTTGGAATTAATTGGGACATTAGAGGGCTTGTGACAGCGTCAAATTGTGTCAGTGGATTCAGCCGGTCCTTGAATTTCCAACTCAATTTTTCAGACAAATCAGGATTGATTGTCTAATTTTTTTCATCACTTCGGAGATTACATTATCTTCGGAGTCTGTTCTCGTTAAATGTGGGAGGAAACAATGAGCACCTCTGAGAAGGCTGGCAATCTCATGTTTGACCAACACTCTTCTCACGGATGCGTTTATCCATCGCGCCTCGTGTGTCAACAAATCCTCTAATTTTTCTCTTCAAATAACTTTTTTTCTTCCATTCTCAGAAATGCGACCCCTCTAGAATGAAACGTGGAAGATAACATATTTTGAAGGCATATAAAGACGTGTCTATCTGAAATTATGTGTACATGAATTATCAGTACTCGATAATTCCAATGTACAAGGTCAAATTATTCAGATAGTTTGATCAAACAGGGTGAATATTTTTACCTTGAAAAAAAATTAAAAAATACTGCAGCTGTGTTTGAGTTATCAAACGAAGTGCTCGACTGTTTTCAAAGGGAATGGAATTTTTCATACGTTCGAATGAGAAATTTATGAATTTTGCATGAAAAAAACATCAATAAAATATCTTTATGATGAAGACTTTATTAATTTGTTTATAATATGCAACGTCACAATTCTAGGAAAATTGGAGTTTTCGCTAGACTTATTCAATTTTGTACTAAACTTCAATTTCCTTGTATTTTTAATATACTTTACAATCGGAGGAACTTATTTAATACCAATGAAATTTTAATTGTTTCCGCAGAAATTTCTCGCAAAATATCGAATTTCTAATATCTATTTTGTGTATCCATACACAATCGTTTAGTTGATCAATCGTGGGAATATGACTGCATCACCCTCACGGCCGTACGGTATATAATAAACTAAATTAACGAGACGAGAGAGGCGCAATAAAACCTCGGCTAATGGCTTGTCCCGTCGATTTGTCGTGCGACACCCTTGAAACAATCGTACCCAGGACCTCTCTATAGAAATTAGAGGAGTCGTTGGGTGGGAGCAATGATATCACGGCTGTGTATCTAAAAGGAGGCCATCAGACTCATGATCAGCCAGAGAAATAAAAATTGAGAAAAAGTATTGAATATTAGCAGAAATACTTTTAATTTTTAGACATTTTTGCTCTAGGCCCTGCGGTATTTAAAATGCTGTAAGAAAAAGATATAAATCGCCAACCATATTTGTTTTGGATAACCAAGGCTGGAGATTTCTATACTAAAATGCGCTTTAAATTCTTGTCAGAAGAATATTTGATTGACAAATTTTGTTTTGTTTCAGTGTGAAATATTGAAATTTGCTTAAACAAAAGGTCGTAAATAATTTTACCAAACTGAAGTCAGCTATTGGGAGTGTGAGGATTTTTGGTGCCGCGAAATCCAAAGGAGAAATCCCATAGCTTTCATGCAAATGTTTTATTGGACCAATGTGGCAACACTGCTTGGGAGGGGATGAAAAAATACGATGTTAAGGAGAGTAGTGGGAGAATAGACGTGGATTATTACTCTTAATGAGCACTGGTTATTTCTTTGAGTGGCTCTGATTTGCTTGTCCATCACCGCGCCCCTTCACCACACGCATCACGCACTAATGTAACTCGGTCTTGGTGTTTGGGCAGTCATTGCTGTATGGATGAGCCTTGTACGAAACGTTTACACGATTCTCGAGAGGGGATTGGGGGAGGGGGTGGGGAGGGACTCATTTGCGTATGGATTGAGATAGTAGTGCTGTGACTATACTTGAGGTGTATGTTTTTCTTTAAATGTGTGACCACGTACGAGATCCTGATTGCCAGCCGCTCCCAACGAGCCAGTGGCTCTCAGTTAACACGTCTCTTTAATTTCATTCATGAGCGATTGAATAATTAGCATAATTCCTCTTTCAATAATTCGAGTCAATTGATTTTCACGACGAAAGAAACAAATATTCGTTGATAAATATTTTTGTCAACGTGAGGTCTGAATGGTTTTTTTTCCAACACTCGTAGAGAATTAATTCATCGAGAGTGGCGCTGTTAAATGAGAATTCCTCGCAGTTTGATTACCCGTGTTGTCGAGATATCCCCTGACACATGAAAATTTGTACCTCGAGAATTTACGATTGAATTTTCGTGTCGATTTGGCATATCTCAGTTTCTCACCTTACTCCGACCAAGTACCTTTATACACGTATTTCCAGGCGTTCGTTAATTGCAATGACCATGCAGTGGAGGCAAAGAGAGGGAAATACTCATGTCGTAAAAAGAGTGTAAAATTTAAACGTCCGTGTTGATAAGAAAAATCACGAAAAATTTGTAAGCAATTGCACACATTTCTTTAACGCACACATTTCTTTAAAACAACAGCAAAAAAATTGAAGGAGTGTTGTGAATTAGGAGTGAGAATTCACAGATTTTATCGAATTCGTGGTTTACGAAATTGTTGAAATGATAATGACGGATTTTAAAATCATATAGCATACCTCCATTTAAAATATATTGGAAAGTAAATGTAAAATAAAAAGCTGGTGCTATTTATGGTCAATTGATTTCAAGTGGAAGATGACTCATTGTTAGGATACGAATTTTTATAAAATACAATTAATGATATTGAATTCCCTATTAGATTCTTCGAGCTCCAGTCAACGTCTCCACTACAACGTATTCATACCGCCTAGATGTTCAGAAAAACATTGAAAAATGCCGCGATATAGCCAAATGCGAATGACTTCAGTGAATAGAGACGTTTGTGCCTCTCAAAAGACCAACTCCGATAGGTAGTACCGAGTTCTGAAGATTGCAGCGAGTACTTTAGCTCAGATACTGGTCAACGATCCAACTCCTTATCTCATACCACTATACAACTGTTAGCAAAACGTGTTGGTGTAGGCAAACCATGGAATATCCTGATCCTGGAGATTGACCGTGAACGCTGAAGTATCGGGCTCGCGAGTGAATACACCAGAGAGAGCGCGAGAGGAGAGAGAGAGTACGCGGATGAAACGGCGAATCCGCCGATTTCGATACATAACTATTCACAAAACAGTTTCGGGAAGGAGGTATGCAATGCTCCTAGTCCCATCTCCCTCTCTCACGTCCAATGTGTACCAGCCCAAGAGTGCAAGGAAAAACACGACAGCGTAGGCGTGAATTCCTGGGCCCCTTCGCATTATCTCCGTCTTTTCTTCTCTCATTTTATTCTCATTTCTGCTGGCTTTTTGGTTTTATACTCCTTTTGACTCGGTTTCTCGGTTCGTGATTCTCCATCTCACTCGGTGAATCTCTCGTTCGACCACATTTCCCTCGGTTTATCCCTCCACTCGGTATCTCACTTCCTCACGTTAACCCTCAGCCTCACCCGTTTTCCATACTTGTATTTGGAACCTCTTCTTTTCGTCTACATTACCTCAAACACACACACACAGACATCCACCAAACGCGCCCCGTTATCGCTTGATACCCCGTACAGAATGGCTGTTTCACACCTCCGCTCGCACGAGAATTAGGA
The DNA here is from genome assembly GCA_030522845.1 of Psyttalia concolor. Taxonomy (NCBI): domain Eukaryota; kingdom Metazoa; phylum Arthropoda; class Insecta; order Hymenoptera; family Braconidae; genus Psyttalia; species Psyttalia concolor. The sequence continues at coordinate 16,876 of JAPYZM010000175.1, forward strand.
AATAAATTAGTGCGGGACTAATTTCGTTATCTCGTCGATGCCTCGGATGCCTCATTCCCATACTTTTGGTTGTTTTTCTCGTTTCAGGTGAGCGAGTCTCTGTGTGTCGCACTCCAGCTTCGAGACGGGGATTTTATATTTGTGAGTTTTCTCTGGGTGTGTGTGGACAATCATTCGGAGATTGAAACCAGTTCGATGGAAAAAAGGTGGAGACGGTACTTTTTTTTCGGCCAGGCCAAAATCTCGGTGACCCCCCTGTCGAATACTGCACGATTCGATGTACAGATGCACAGAGATGGTTGTACCTCATTAATTGAGGGGAGAGTGAAATAAATGAACATAACATTGCGTGGGATTTTTCGAGATTATTTTGTTCAATGTGGGGAATTTCTTACAATTATTTTTCTTTTTATTTTGGTATTTAGTACGGAGTAAATGATTTTCCATTATAATTCGGAAGTCAGAAGCAGAAACAAAGTGTAAACAAATTTCTATTTAATTGTTTTTGGGATTCAAATGAAATTTTATTCGATCGAGGCGTTTAAATTACTAGTCATTTTACTCTTTGGCCAAAAAACGAGTTTAGGCGTAAAATTTAGCGACTTCTTATCGAATACCGGATATATTTATCTGTACAAATATATTTGTAATTCATCAATTAGAGTGAAAGAGAAAGGGAGGGAGAGCATACAATTACAGGACATGTTAACAGATAATTCTATCTTATTTATGCTCTATGAAACCTCTTCGTTATTTTCATCATTTCATTAAAAATGTAATCGATTAACCGATGAAGTATTTTGCATTATAATTAATTCCTGTTCTAGTAGAGGCTGGTTTTCAACAGATTGTCGGTTTTATTTATTCAGTCGGTTTGGCTATTTTTCTTATTCGTGTCATTTACTAATTTCGCGAATTGATTTATCTAATTATTCTAGTCCCGTGGATGTTCTTGCTTTAATTTGCGGGGGGAATGGACCTCAGAATGGGCTTTTATCTCGTGTCTCAGAGACACGATCGAGATTCCTTTTTTATCAGTACCATTCGGGTATATAATGTCTCTGAGTAACGATAAATTGTACTAATTAATTATCGAACGTTATTCTTGGGGACTATTTTCGTTTGGTATGGCATCACGCAAGTTGGAGGAGCATGAAATGACTCGAAAAACCTCGTGTAACGTGTCTAATACCCACCCTGGAGTGGTTTATTTACGAGCCACCTTGAGATAACTAAAATTCAAAAAAACTACATGCTCTTTTTTCACTCGTTTCTCAATGTCTCTGTATGGGTAATCGATTCTGTTATAAAATACACAAACATATGGATGTGCAAAGGTAAACCTTGAGTTTTCCATTCAATTCCCCCTCAATGTCTTTATCACATTAAATTCATTTCCTATTGTCTCACATATCGATAAACATATCACTTACTTGTCATGACGGGTAAGAGTTAATTTTTCGTAACTTTTGAAGGTCTCAATTTGCAATCGTCGGTCGCCAAAAACTATTTTTTGTGTAATAAAAAATATGAATTTCCGTAAATCTGATGTATTGGTATCAATTTTTTTTTAATAATTTACCGTTGATATGAATTTAATAGAGTACTCGAAAAATTAAGGGGACATTGCAAGTTAGAGCTAAGAGATTCATGAGTAAATCACTTAGAATATCTAGAATGTGATAATTTGAAGGCATGCGTCTTAAAAATCGAAACACAAGTCTCTTAATTTAAGACACAAGTTTCTCTTCTATTTCCCACTACAATTTTTTCTTCTCATCGAATAATACCCTCTCGGGTGTGCCTGACACCCACGAAGCAAATCAGAAGCACAAAGTCTGGGTCATTAGCTGAGGGAATATTTATCCCTGTCTCTTAACCCATAGAGTTTTGTCGTTTTATACCCGAGAGTCACTTGTTTTGCCGTCGGTATCACCGAGTGCCAGGCAGGAAGGGCCGTATTATCGGGCCAATTGTCTCACCACTCTCTCCACCTCCCTCATCTCCTCTGCCTTGGCTGTTTGAGTTAACTATAAAATCATTATCGCCGCATCCCCCACACCCCACGCCCTTCTGGAACCGCAGCCACCCAAACTGTCCCTGCTGTCGCTTTTCGCCTCTGGCTGCCTCGATTATCCCATTAATACCCATAGACTGGACAACACTGATCATCGGAGAGTGTATGAGCTCGGGTTCTTTAATTATTTAAATGCACCGGGAGCCACAGACCAACGAGGATATTATGCCGGGAGCTATGTGAAGCTGAGGGGCTCCTGTACTCCCATGTGTTTGCGAGAGGACTGGATTATTTTTTATATCAGTGTCGTTGGGAAGTACACGCTTCAAGGACGGTGGCCGCTTGAGGGAATTTACGAGGGGGGAGGACCTAATTTCGAGTGCAATTGATCGGAGAAGGTCACCTTCAGATGATTGGATATGTCTGATTTCTCCGCATTTGTCTATAATAAAGAGTCAAAAAGTCTTTTACAAATTCGTCCACACTTGCATGAGAACAGTCGTGGCTCGAAACTTTATGGAAAAATGTTTTTGCTGGTGCACAAAAAAAATTTTTTAAATCAATATTAAAATTGACCTGTTAAATGAATATAAAGTAAATTCTTTAATGCCTAATTTAATTTCTGAATTTTTCAAATTTTTTTTTAGTTGAATGCGTGGAGAAAGTTATATATTTTTAATTCGAAAAGTCACTTAAGTGTCAAAAACTTTCACTGTATATTTTATTATTTTCAAATTTCAATATAAATCTAATGTGATCAAAATTTACAACAATTAAACACTATCGGTACCGCCATTAATTTTTGGGCACGAACAAAATCGTTTACTATGCTTTAAAAAGTATAAAAATTAATGGAAACTGTTGATGAAGACACCCGCCTCCTCGCTTTCCAAAATAAAATAAAATTATTTCCAAAATACTTTTCAAATTGTTGAATAATCCTCACAAATTCTAGATTTTCAACTCGGGGTTTATTTCATTTCAAATACATTCTACAAGGAATGGTTAGTATTTCGGAAGAATTGATATTTACATGGAATTTTGAATATCGGGTGAATGAAGAAGCCATCAAAACAAAACAAATCAAACCAAATGTTGTCATCGGTGTTTACCTTGACATATGGACACGATCACCCGGATTTCGATTGTTGGTGCTCAGTTTCATGAGGAATGAGCGATAGACGGTTGTGACTCGCTGTGTCTGTGAATGGTGTAAAGAAGAGTACTAGTGAATTTAAATTTTGATTTTTTTCCGAGTGCTCATGGTGGAAATCGGTTGTCACCCCCTCACCAAAGTGATTCTCTCTGACAGTCTGACCACACGTGAAGATTTAATTCTTCAATTACAAAGAATTTTTCACAATTTTTGTTGCCCATAGTAGAGTCGGAGGAGTTGTGTGGGCTGGCCGTTTGAGGGCTTATTGCTGATTACTTTTAACATCATCCCTGTGTTGTCTTTGAAACCGGACACCACCACATCTACGCCGTTGGTCCCGCGTCACACATAAGTGAGTGATAAGGTAAGAGATGTTCTAGAGTAATTATCGACGTAATCATTTCGATAATCCATGTTTTTGCTCACTCACAATCGCGCAATAGAACCTAATTTTAAAAAAATATGGAAGGGGGGCGGTTTTTTTTTCAAGTCATCGAATTTATTGAATGCAATCGAATTACTTCATTGTTTAGCTGCAAAATGCCACGAACTAATTACCTTTATATTTTCCGATATTCTGACTCAAATTCTCATATGACCTGCTGTGAGAGTTAATTTATATTTATGAACTCTACATTTGCCGTAAAAAATAAAAAAAGACGTCATGGCTATTAATATTCTCGGCGGTTAGGTAACTCGATTTCCTGATAAAAGTCTGTAGATACAACTCGAGCTCGGACAAAAGGGTTATATTCTATATTTATCAACCCGAGCGTGGATAAAAATATAAATCTGCATAGATCGACCACACCGGATAGAATTTATGTATTGATCGAAAGCCCATCATGTCTCTATTACACTAAATAATCCCCGTCATAAACACTTGCCCAGAGAGCATCGTGCAATAAACGAGGGGGAAAAAATATTACGTGTCGCCGAATGGCCGGTGTGTCGCGATATTATTCGAGAGCTGTAGTTAATAGACTGTCCAGTGGAAAAATAAAAATCTTGAACAACGGCAAATAAAAAAAATCGTCAAAGAGGAAAAAAACGAGGAGACAACGCGGAGAGAGGCGATTTTCATTATCATTAAATCGTCGTTTAATGATCGAGGCGCGCCGGACGTGGGACCGTGGACTCGGGTATCATCGCCGGTGTAATTATCTTCGCTTCGATTATTAGACGATTAGACCTCATGCCATGTGGTAATTGAGGTGGGACAAGCCAATGTACATGCACTGGTGTTACCATCACGTACACTCGAGATCCCGCGACGATGGGTGCATTTATGTAATTCGTACCTGTGTACAACCACAGTCTTGGCTCTTTTTGTTCGGCATTAGGGTAGTCATCAAATTCAATGCGAAAAAAAACGCGAGATGTAGGAACACAATTTAAGAATTTTACGACTTGAGACGACAATTTTAATTTGGTAAATGAATGACGGCGGGTTGAATGATTAGACTAACTCTACCCAGCCGGATTACTCTGTACACTTCCAGATTTTTTTCCGCTTTTCAATTATCTGATTAAATTGTGAGAAAAATTTGTGAATCGTCATGTGTAGTAACTATTCTTCAAATTGTTGTATGCAAGATGTGTTTTTATTTTTTTTTCATTGCCAATTGTTTTTAAAATTTAATCAGCCGATTTGAAATTTAGGGGAAAAATAAATGAACACCATAAGTTCTAAGTTATTTTACAAAAAGTTGTTAAAATGAAGAACCTGCAGAATGATCTGTTGGTGGTTTTCAATTCAGGGCTAGATTAGAGTAATTTTATATAATTATTCATGGCTTTATCAAGAATTCAAAAAGAGGAAATCCCATCTTCGTAATTTACCATAAAAGGTGAAGTGTTACGAGTTTGTTTCTTATGGTCTTCGTAAATTCTTAACCATCCCGATGTGTTCTTCACGTAGAACAAACGCTGAATTCCCTTCCCCCCAATAATTCTTCAGAATCTTAAAACCTCCATCGATATTTAGTATTCTGTAAAAATCGGAAACTGAACGAAATGACGTAATCAAGTCAACAAATAATAATTAACATCCCCGAAAATAGCTTATCTATCGATGCAGAAATAATACCAAAAAATTCACCGATAATTTTTTTTCTGGCTCCGTGTGACTTTAAACTCGCTGGATTGTAATGAAAAAAAAAAAAGAAGGGAAACCCGTAAGAAATGAAGAAAAGACACCCTTCTGACCCTCGGACTCTCACCAGATGCCACGTTGGCGGATCGAGGCTCGTTAAGATATCGCTGGGAGTCGTTAAAAATAATTGTCAGCCGGATAATTAAGGGGTGAAACCCCTTCGGGGGGTAAAAAGAAATACTCCGGAGACGACGGATGATTCCTATGCTTTCTTTTCTTACGTTCATCTTGCTTTTTTCCCTCCACCGCGCTTTTTTCCTTTTCTTTTTTCTCTTGACTTAGGTGAGCGTCTCCACCCCCTCGTCGTTTCTCCGCAATCTGCTTACGCTCCTTGGAACCGCTCTTTATCCTCCGTCTGTATTTTTGTTGGCACATCGTTAGGCGGCCGAGAGAGGGTGCCTTGATTCGAGAGAACATCGGTGGAATGGGGTTTTAGCTTTTGCCTAGACCGCCTCCCCCCCCCCCCCTATTTGCGCCTCTCTTTCTGTCTTCATTCGCTCTGTGACTAGGACTAGGTAAATGCCTTACATATGTGGGGGAGTTACATTTGAAAGATCGCGGATGGTACAGGGGACCCGAAAAAAGTGCCTCTGCAGCTTGTTACGCAGATCAGACGTAGTAGGAATCAAATTTTCCTCGAGGAAAAAGTCGAAGATTCGGTCTCCTCTCGTGCGGCAACCTCGTTTACTTACATGCATACGTGAATAGTTGGCTAAACCGTCTTTTGTGATTCAAAAGTTAGAGAGAACCTCTGGAAATTTTATTTGAAAATTTTTTAGTTCAATTTATAGTTGCGAGCTTACGAATTTTATTTCTCAATTCTACATTTGATTTTTTACATTCAGTTCAGTGACTTATGGGAGAGCTTCAAATTCATTCTCTGTAGTAATTTTATATGTCTGTTTTTTGAAAAGATTTTATGAATTTTTTATTCGTTGCAAGAAATTAAGGCCCTCTTTTGGTACATGAACTCGAAATTTTACTATTTTATAGTGAAAAATTTGAAAATATCTGCCTCCAACTGAAATTTTATTTTGTATATATTTTATTTTCTATTTTGTAAAATTTTAGTTAAGGAGAAAATAAAAGATTACAGAGGAAAATCGTATTTTCTTTTTTTTTTATAGTGAGTTTTACTGTTCCTGGCAGTCAAAATTTAATTCGTAGAATTTTATATTCATAAGAGCGAAAAGTATTCTCCTTCCAATAGACTTTTCACTCCTTGAAGAAAATTAGTCCAGTTCTTTTTTGTATTACCAGCCGTACTTTTAACGACTTTTGTAAGAAAACTTGGAATTATTTTTCTCCAATTAAAGCCACCGAGATAATAGAATTCGTAAGATTGTAGTCATTCGTTAATAAAAAGAACGAGAGTAAAAACGTCGCAAGAGTACGAATATTAAAATCTAAGAGCCCTTCCCCTTCTCATCGTCTTATTTTCCCTTTTTTCTCCCTGACGGAAGGAAGCTAGGAAGTGGCAAAGTCTCATTGTTTGCCGAGGTTTCCCAAAGATCTTTCTAATTAGAAAATTCCCGTGCGACCCTTTTTTCCCCAGTATTCTTATCCCTTTCTCTTCACCACGGGATAAGACTACCGAGTAAGAAAAGAATGGAAAAAGATGAGTAAGAGACAGAAGACCGTGAGTAAAAAATAAAAATGGGGAACGAGAACCTTTTTATTATACCAAGGACGTAACAAGGGTGGACGAGAGGGTGGCGCGGTAATTATTATTCAAATATTTTCCTTTGCCGTTCCTTGGCCGCATTAATATTTACAATGCTCCCCTTTGCCAGTCATCCACCTCCCACCAACGCTCCAACTATCCAAAAGACCGCGGATTCGCGGTTGTGGGAGGAAAGAGGAAAGGGAGGAGGAAAAAATATCGCCACGGTTTTTCGATTTCTCGCTTAATACTATCCACTTATGCAAACCATTCTCTCGGGAACGGTTCTGTCTCATTCTATTTGCTCTCTTTTTTTCATACCATTTTACATAGAGGTTTCTAGAACAGATACTGCCGTCTGCGAATTCAGTGATACTGCAATTAACGCAATCTAGGGCTTAAAAATGATGGAAAAAAACAGTGGCTGAAATTAAGTGACTTTTCTCTTCTCCCCTGCTCAGTAGAAATCTTGTACTTCTGGCATTGTTACGTTATCTACATTAGGAAAGCGCATGTTTTTCAGACTTTAGACTTTCAATTGTCAAAGTTCCGAATTGGCGATTTTTAAGATCTTACACCGAATTTTTCTGAAAATCTTATATTGAGGTTTTTCAAGGTTTCAGTAAACATCTGACGAGGGTCCATTTGACAATTACATTTCGGCAGGCAAGACTTCAGGGATTTAGAGTGAGGATCTCATTCCAATTGGAGCCTTTTGAAAATATCCAAATAAGATTTTCTCTCCTCAGATGTATGAAATCTAATAAACATTGGAAAAAACGAAAATTTGGAAACAATCAATTCAATCAATTCAATCAAAATGTAAAAGCTACGAATTTGTAGAATAGATCAAATTACATCCATGAAAATTTCCGAAAATAATTTAGTAATTATTTTTTTGCTTGTTGGCTGTCATTTTAATTCCACCAGATTGGAGTAAAAATTGCTATCTAAAACCTGCAGATCTGCGGTTATCGACAAGGAGAGAGTCAGAAAGAGGAAAAAAAAACATCTTCACGGGTTTTCGATTTCTCGCTTAATACTATCCACTTATGCAAACGATTCTTTCGGGGATGGTTCTCTCCCATTCCCTTTGCTCTCTTTTTTTTCACGTCATCTAATAGACGTTTCTATACCGTTTTGAGGGGAAGGGAGAAGATTTCGTGGGCGAGTCTCGAGACGTCTTCGATTGGGTCGATTATCGATTCTCGGCGAAAGGGGAGGGGAAGAGGTGGTGGGCGATCCCCGCCTGGTACGCGACCGTGGATTTCCGGAGTGAGGGGATGAGATGCGGCATACGGCAACCGACTGAGGAAATAAGAGAAATCTTTGGGAAAACGCGGAGACAATGGTTACGAAAGAGATACGGAAGATTTGGGACGGATGTTACGACTGAGTTACGAATGAAAATTCGAGGTTGAAATGATGGGACGTAAATTTTTGGGATTTTATAACTCTGTTGATTGAAAATAGATAGAAAAGTCTGGTAGACATTATTCTATGGGTGGATGAAAGGAAATTAAATGTCTTACTTCTTTAAACATTTTTGTCGCGAAAATTGTGAAAAATTTTAATCGTTTTAACGTTTGAATTCGTGATTGATTGATTGATATCAGTGAATACCATTAAAATATTTTGGCATGTTTTCATTTTTAACCCATTTTAGTCCCTCAATGGTATATAAATTATAGATTCTGCTAATTGTCAGTGGAATTTTATAATTATTTGCTCCGTTATATCTCAGTTTTTTATAGTTTTTTTGACTATCTCTGTAAAGATTACTGTCAAAATGTTAAAATTCAGTATTCAATCATCAAAAGTACAATATTATATGGTAATGATTTTAATGATTATGATAAAATTATTTTACTAAACATCGAAATTTTTAAATTCTCATATATCCAAATTCATTTTTCAATTTGTAATTTTCCTTGAATTTCGGGAAGGAAAATTGAAAAGATCAGACCTTCTCATTCATTCATATAACAGTTAGGATCATTTTTATTAAAGTCTTCTGCCACCAGAGAATGAATAGGGATAAGATATCGAACATTGTCAGGCGGCATGGTAGGGTCTTCTTTGGCCTGTGACCTCGGCATAAGCCTTATTTTTTTTTTTATTCAGACCCTCTTAGTTTTCATGTTCCATCGCTTAGCGTAATGTGAGTGACGCTAACACGTGATGAGAGTAATTAACGTTCGCCTGGATGAGAGAGGGAGGGGAAGGGGAGTGAGGTATAAGTATAAAGAACTGGGGCGTGAGCTTTGCGAGAGGGATTAAGAAGCCTTATCGAAAAATAACGCGCGAGACTTGTAATTTATATTCGTCCAGTGTTGGCTGCCCCGTCGAATTAGGTTTAAAATAAAAACGACTGTATAAAAACGATATTTTTCATTTCTTGTTTTTGACGGCCTAAGCACCTTGACTTCATTGATCATCTTTTGGGAGTGGAAGGAAAAATAAATTAGTAGGATTCCTACGGAATACCCAATATGTTGTCCAGATTCTTTGCCCCCTATCACATTCACTAAGATTATTTCAAAATTATGGTAGGGCATTCGGTGCTTGATGGGTGTTAACCGAAGAGCGTTAAAGACGTTGCGATTAGACTCGGAAACGGTTTGATAATTTAATCAAGATTCAGCAGCTTTTGTAAAAATAAAAATCATTTGAAAAAATTGTCATTAGACTTTGAAACATTTTGTTAATCTCAAAAATTTTTAACAACATGAAAGGATTTTTTCATTGAAGATCAAATTTTCATTTTATTTGTATTGATATAATTTAGAGAAAATTTCTTTACCTTTACGAACATTTCAAATTAATTCTCCAATAAAAAATGCGCTATTGCCTTGATTTAAACAATATAAATGCCATCGATCATCTGTTGAGATTGGAAGAATTCAGAATGATTCGTCTGAAGTGGGATTTTTAGATCAGAGGAGTCGGTGGAAGTTTGGCGGAATAGTTTGAAAATATTTTTTGATTGTTTCCTCGGGCGGTATCAGGGGGCAGGCGTTATTATCCTAGCCCCAATTACCCGGTCGTCTGTAATTCGCCGGGGCAGAATGAATGAGACACATCGTTTCTCGTGAGAAAAATCACCAGCGTTTGTTGCCTCAGCATCCCATTTATCGAAACACTCGGTATACGTGACGGACTCTTCGCTTTCCACATGGTTTTGTAACTCGATTAGAAAAGCCAACGGAGCATTGCAGTTATCCACTCGGTTCGTGTGACAAATGGCTATTAGACAACACTATACATGTACGTGCGTATCAGAGAGTGAGAAACTGAGAGAGTGGGAGGGCATGCGGAGTTGAAGTTTGGTGGAAAGAAAATTGGTAGAGAATTAAGTGAAATCGTTTGCCGCGAGGGGCGAATGTAAAACGAACCTGTGATTAGTCGATACATACGTTTATATCTCGGTGAAGAAAAAATATATAACCCTCGTTATCACAATTACCGATCGATAAAAGTGAGGTGATTTTTTTAGGGGAATAACTGGTTCGACTAATGGGGTTTTTACATTTTAAGTCCCCCGGGGTGATGAATAATTGGACGTAATTGGTTATAATTGAGTGAATTTAATGAACTATTGGGGGAATAAATTCACGTGAGCCTTTGTTTTTACTGAGGCAGGTCATTTGGGTTCTCTTTTCGTACAAACCGCAGTTGTTTTTTAATGACAAAATTGTTATTTTTTTAGGGCATTTCATGGAAATTTGACATTATTTTTTCTCTGACAACATCGATTTAAACACATTTAAATAAATTATGTTCTTATTTTGGTGAGAACTTAATAAATAGAGTAAATATGCAAACTGGGGTTAAATTCAATTATCTAGTAAAAGTTGAGGAAAATTCTTCTTCGGAATCAAGTTAAGTGACACTCTTTTGAAAATTACTAGCAGATTTTCCCTGAAATTGCCATTTCTTGCAACGGTATTATTGAACAATGTTCATTAAAAATACCATTTTTTATTTGTGCTCCGTGAAAATCGTTCGTGGAAATTCGATCTGACTTTCTGAACATTTTAATTTAGTCGTGCAAGCAATACCTGTTAATTTCAATGAATTTTCAAAAGCGTATAGGCAGTCCGCCAGTCATTAAGGTAATCAACAAATTACTGTTTCCGCACTGAGAACTGGATAAGGCACGAGGAGGTTAAGAGGGACAAAGTGCGTCGTGGCACGCGATCCCCCACGTGTTACATACATGTTTCAATGCAAAGAAATAACTCCAGAAATTCCCACAATCCTTCAAAATCACTTTTTCTCATAATTACCCCGGGAATTGAAATTTTTTTATTGCTTCCCCGAATCCTCCACCTGCCCTCCGAGGAATACAGGGGATTTCGAGAGGTGATGAAACGTGTCTGGGTGGAAAGATCACGGGGGGGAGATTGTGCTTCCTTGGGTGGGAGGGTCTGACAAAACCCACGTGGTCAAGGAGCTTGACTATCTCATCGGTCTTCACGCCCGTGAATCGTTCAAGGAGAGGTAATACAAACTGGTGGAGAGTGAATGAACCAGGAAGGGTGGCCGAGGAGATCGTGCGATCTGTTTGAGATTGTGGGGGGAGGGACTCTTGTACCGACAACTTGTACTAATTAAACGCTCCTTAACCCCAACCGGAAACGGCCCGTCACTTAGTACATTTGGGTACATAAGTCTTGCTACAAATGAATTACACCAACTGACGATGAGTACTTCCTCTCGAAATTATCGAATAACTCTTTCGTGTAAGACGGCATCCAATGGAAATGAAAAAATAAAATGCAATTTGATGGGTAATCGACTCACAATAATCAGGTGACAAACTCATGAAATTTATAATTTTACTAAACCTTTAAGGACATCAATTTTGAAAGAATATTGTGGTAAGTATTTCTTTATTTATTTTCGATTTTCCACGACAAAATGAATATTTAGTGCCAAATTGTCTTACGCCTTGAAATAATTAAACATTTCGCAATAAATTTCCGGAACATGATTTCTTAAATTTTTTAATGCGATTATAAATTTTCATTCTGAAAAATAATATAAATTTCATGAGCAAATACCAATTTATTCTCGTAATTATCCTTACATTAACAAAAGATCTCCTCTTAACAAATAAATAATTGCGACACTTCAGAAAAATGTGACCCCATTAATTAATTTAATACCTTAATTATCCTCGAAATAACCATGAAAAATTCCTGAATTAATTTGGAGTGAAAATTTCTGTTTCCCTATATAATAAATTAATTCCCCGAAATGAGGTAAAACAAATGATCCTTTTAAGAGGCCATCAGCTTTAATCCTTTAAGCACCTTGGCAGTAAACTCTCATAATTGTCTCGAGAAATCACGGGCGCACCCTTCGGCCCCAGTCTCCGGACATGCAAATAACTCGCGGGGGTTAGTTAGCTAATGGGGTTGTTACCCGAAAGTCTGGGGTTGGATAGTCTCCGGTTGAGGCGAGTTCATTCATTAAGGACTTGATGGCTTAATTGCCAGCTCACAGCATCAATAACACAGAGGGCAAAAAGCCCCGAACGAGAGTGAGCTGAAAACGTCCGAGTCGATTGCACACCCCTCACTTTATCCAAACTCCCTCAAACCCTCTCCCTATACCGTTACACGACTACTCATTCCCATCTTGACGCCATATCCAAACTCAGCAACAGGTTGTTACCCAGAGGATCCGCTTGTAAAACCTTCTCATCGCACTCTCTCGCCCCTTCTTCCTCTCTTCTGTTTTTTCAACGTGACGATCCAACTCGTTTACACCCTAAATTGAATGTGAAACCTACTGTTAATTAATTACACCCTCATTTCCCGTTGCCATCAACCCCTCCTTACGCTCATTTCGAGAGACAACTAACTTTACTTCTGGAAAAGTCGACATTGGGGGGAATGAACATTACGAGGTATGCATTTTAATGCTACATTAAGACCGCATTATTCTAATAATTTCCGGCAATGTTTATTCAAATTATCTACATCGAATTATAGGTCCACTGAGTTCGATAAAATTCGCAAGATTTTAATATTGATAGATATTTTGCAATAATTATGAATATTTCAGTGGAAAAATTATTGAAAAAAATTGAAACATCGTTTGTTGTGTTAAGAAAGTTCATTTTTTCGAACGATGATTAGTTATTGAGCTACCATTCTATCCCATCGATAGAATATCGAGTTGACAATTTTCAAATGTAGCCTGTCGAGGAATTTTTCATAAAATAAATGTAGTGTCAATTATTGTCTATCGATTTAGAGATATTAGTAATGAATGCGGATACAATTTTCTCATTAAATTTTAACTAAGCAAATTTAATCAATTTATGAAAATGTCAAATTCTATAAAAAGTTCCAGAAAATATCAAATCTATATAATGCAGTACACTGAAAGATTAATTCATCTTTTTTCTCGTTTTTTACGGGATCAAAAAATAATGTGAAACATCTTCTGCTCTCCACAATCTCTCCCCGTGACGAATGTTAAACACGTATATTAGCATTGTATTTTATTCTCGAAACGCTGCCGTGGCGAACCAATAGCAGAATACCTGATATACGTGCAAGTAAAACGCGCCACCTGTATCCAAAATCGCGGCGCAATCGTTTGTGATACATAACTGCAATGCAACATCCCTCCACCGTTGCATTATGATTAATCCAAACTACGAATGCATGGTCGCACGAACCCACAAGTACCCCATTCTCTCAACTGCATACGAAAGAAGGAAATAACAAATTTTTTTGTTCTCCTGACTTGTTTTGTACCTGTTTATTATACATTTTGTATCTTTCACTCACGCAGTTTTTATTTGCCTGGGTTTAACGATCGTCAGTAGATTTTTTCTTTGCTTTTTTTATTCTTTGTGTTGACAATTCGTATGCGTTACAGTGTCCTAACCGGTGAATTATCGTACTTGTCAGGTAAACGGCCACGACCTCAAGACGAGTGATGGAATGAACGGTTTTGTTTAAGGCCGTTTGAATTATTTCTCTCGATGCGGGAGAATTATCCATTGATTTTATTTCTTTGGCGCTTTTCAACGAAAAAAAGACGATTGATTATTGTTCCTTTTACTTTTCATTTGTTGAGTAACTCTCCTTATTTGAAAATTATCCTGTTGTTCCATTTTTTTTTTCAATTTCAAGTTAATGGAGTCATTGGACATTTTTTTAAAATGTAAATCCTTCACTTGCTGGAGTTGCCCAATTTACTTTTACTCTTACTTTAGTGGAAATTTATGAGAGTTTAATAAATTTCTTTCTGCATGGGGTAAAAAATAATTCTGTTTCTAATTAACTAAGCCGTTATTTCATGTCATAACCCGATGTCTCTGGTCTAAATTAATTTTTATACTATGTTTTACACAATATATTCCAACAAAATTAGATGTATACATAAGAGTTGTTCAAAAGTAATGATAAATAATATTTAAAGAGATAATAAATTCAAAGGAGATAGGAAAACAAGAATTTTCCTCCCATCAAATAATAAAAATTTCAATTGCACTGAGCCCCCGAAGACATTAACGTTAACATCCCCTAAAGCATTATTCCACCGAAAGCCCCCTATGACTGAATACGTGCCCAGTATGTCTCACATATCCTCGCGCTAAAACTCCAGTTTCTTCTTTCCAACGTAAAGTGTCTGGACTGGTGCCCGTATATTACAAAAGGCTAAACCCCCGAAGACAGTGGGGGCACGAAAAAATAACAGAACTGAAAGGATGAAAATGCGAGGGTGGAGAGAGATGGGTGCGTGTCTGCAGGACCAGTGGCAGTGGTTGAGACATGGGAATAAGTTGAAGAAGAAGGGTGCTGGAGGGCGGGGTAGGGGATATATGGAGGGATGATTTAGTAATGAAGATATTAACGGAGCAAGGAGCGCGAAGGCGAGAGCACCGCAGAATACTGAGATTCAACTATCTAACGGCCTGGCATAACTCACATTTATGACTCCATTCGGGGGGGAGGGAGGAGAAACCGAGGCAAAACGTCGGCTCCTTTCTTTTCCTCGGGCGCCGTTATGTCGGTAATTAACATTGAGATTGCCCCCACCCGCCACAACGCCCCGCACCACCCCGGATGAGATACTTTTTGGGTGAATATATAGAGGATTTTATGGAGGTCGACTGACCGTCTCGGCATTAGATTTTCATCGGAAATCGGGCCAAATGCCAGTTTGATATTCGGTACAATAATGAACTTTATTGTGAAAGAAAATAGAGTATCATTTATTTTTCGTAACGGGTGAGAAGAGCAAAAGAGACTGGACAAGTGATAACTCGCAAGCCTCAAGGAATCACGACCCTATAATAAGATTTCATGCAATAATGATGGTGACGTAATTGATTTCTCGTGACGAGCAATTTTAAATCAGTAGTTAATAGATGAGATATAAAAAAGACAAAATCGTTGAAAACGCCAGAAAAATTATCTCATTAGGTGCACAATCCTGTAATTTTAGGGATAACAATTTTTTTATAGATTGAATTTTTTCTTTAACGTCAGAAAAATAATTTTCTTATAAGACTCTTCATTATTTTATCACTTCTAAACTCCACAATATTTGTGATGACTAGCAAAATTAATTCCCTTTGAAATTGATTTCAGATTTTATTCTTAAAAATATAAATTATGAGTTGTATAGATTATGTTTATTTGGTATTAATCGCACAAAATAAGTATAATATACCTTAAAAACAATAAGTTTTTCCAATTCCTATTCAATAATTGAATTTAATGAATTAGGTATAGTCGAATGGAGTTGTTGCTGTTTTATTTGATCGTGGAGGATTTACCAGAAAACGAAAGAAGTCTATAAGAAGTTTATAAAAGAAGAATTGTCTATTCGCCCTCACGATAGTTATCTAAAAGCAGAGTTCAATGGCAATTTAATACTCAATACAAAAATGAGTTTCGTTATTGCGGAAAATACTGTATTATCTTTCCCTCATCCCGGGATATTGGTCATTAGAATTCTGATCAATGTGCCAGCGATGGGATTGGAGGGAGGAAGAGGATTGCTTGTATTGGCATGAATATAGATTGAGAAAAAAAAAATGAAAATCAAGAAATTCGATATTGGATAATGGCGTGCGATAATTTATCTCAGGAATCGGCCAAGAGCCATCTCTCCTGCTTCTCTCGTGACTCGACACTTTTACCCTCTTATTTATAGAACTCTCCTTTATTTTAGCATCATTTATTTATTTATTTATTTATTTATTTCGAGTTTTTTTTCCATCATTTGAGGAGGATTTTCATTTTAAATTCCAATTTGACCTTTACGATTCACGATTCGGTGTCTAGGGTCTTTGAAAACATTTCGTGAGGATATTTTCACATTGCACCCAATGGGGCTCTCGCGCGCTCCACCGGCTGGGTTCGCCGAACCTAATCCTCGTGACACGAAGAACGTGCCGCGCTTTCGCGTGAGAAACAAAAGTGTGGACAGGGAATGAGTGGGAGGAAAGGGGAGGGAGGATGAGCCAGAGGTGGTTGCCGGTTGAGCCGCACATAGATCTTGATTATGGCAGTTTAGGGAGGATTTTTTGGGGTCTTTTCCTCCCGGAAGGTGAGAATTTTCGTCTGGTCAGGGAAGACTACCGAGGGGGAAATAGGTTTTCATCACTAGATTAGCAGAATTATGTCCACGGGGAATTCCCGGGCCGAACATATATATTCGTTTATTTTTCTCGGCGTTAGGGAAGTGCACAACAAGAGGTGCAAAGTCTGCCTAATTATCGAACGTATTGATTGGGATCACCATTTTTATTTAAATCGTTAATTATAAGAACAATTGTTCGAGCAGATAATTCAGTTAAATTCAGTTTCGAGAGCAAAAATTGAGGGATTTC
The DNA here is from genome assembly GCA_030522845.1 of Psyttalia concolor. Classification (NCBI taxonomy): domain Eukaryota; kingdom Metazoa; phylum Arthropoda; class Insecta; order Hymenoptera; family Braconidae; genus Psyttalia; species Psyttalia concolor. The sequence goes on from JAPYZM010000175.1 coordinate 33,735, forward strand.
AACTTTGTTTTTGGAGAGCAAATGACAGAATTTATCTACTCAAATCAAGTTGCAATAAAAGTGTTAAAAATTCAAAATTCGTAAAAAAACTTCAGAAACGTCTGAATCGCCGGAAATTTCCAAGGAATGAACCGACAATTTTCAATAGCTGACATGTCTATAATAAATTCAGAAAGCAAATCTGGAAAATGTCAAGTATTTCACCGATTCTCCCATTCTTCCATCAAAGAATCAGCGGTCAATTTTACCATTTAATACTATTACAGTTTCGACAATTTCTCAGAGCACTAAATTTAAAACGAGAGGCTCGGAAACCACGACATTAACTCCTAGGAAAGTCGTCAGTTGATTCCCTTGAAGATTGCAATTTGAAATCTTTGAAATCTGGAAATCATCATTTTTTTCCGTCTGTGCCCGATAATTTTAATGGGCACGCTCGAGTACCAATCGCCGAAAACCCCATATGTGAGTTTTAGATCGCGTTTGCCACGGCCGACAAATATATATATGCCCCGAAGAACCCCCAAATACTAGCCCTGCAGGGGTAACATCTCATCGAAATCATCGGAGGGATGCGCATAACCGTGCGGTGTATCCCATAGGTGGGGTGAAAATAGCGTGGCCTTTATATTTATTGCCACGGGTATTAATGCTCACATTTTTTCAACGTTAATAACTTCAGACAGCGGCGCACAGGGTGTGAGTTTTCCAAGGTGAAGGGGCCTATCACTAGAAAAAAAAACGAGGCGAGACAGCCGATTTTTTGGGGGAGCGCAGGGCTGGATTAAACATTTCCCTCCACCCCCGAGGGAAAAAAATATATCGACTCGTTATTTTCGGTCGATTCTCCTTTAGTCGAGCTATCAACGGATTGTCCTCCACTCCTTCACCCATCAACGTCTGATGACAGCCTTTCGAGTGATTACGGGTCACTGACACAGCTCTCACGTAATAGTACACTATCATTCGATGAGGAAAAAAAAAACTTTCAACTATTCTCAATGCGCCTATCAACCCTCCTATGACCTTCCACGAACACTCACTCCAATCAAATCATTCGTCTACATGTGAATTTTTTATTCCCTCAGCCAAGCGAAAACACTCGCCTACATTTAAACTCACTCGCGAGAGGTAAAAGACTCAAGTTCATTGCCTGTGTGGAGGGGGGAAATGGGAGTCATGAATTTTTCAATCGATCATTTTTCGAGACATTACCGTTTCACTTCCTATGCACTTGAAAAAAAAAGAGAACAAAACTTTGCGTATTATGAAAATGAGCACTCAGTCGGTTATTCATGAAATATTGAAATACACTAGTACTTGTCTGAACATCTGCAACACATGTTGGATTAAGAGAGAAACGATGACGGGAGAATTGGATGGAAAATTGCTAGGAAATGGTAAAAGCCCGATAAGACTGGGGAGAGGTAAGAATCGTGCGATTGGAAATTCCGGATGAATAATATGTTGAGTTGCAGCAGGGAAAACCTATTTCTACGGTTTGAATCATTAAAAGAAGGATATCCACATGGTGAAGTGCCGTATAATTTCGGGGGAATGGAAGGGTTGATTGGGGGTAGAAATGCGTGAGAGTTTTGACGCCTGTAGGGACGACACGACTCGCAAGGACTCAGAAGTACTCGATGGAAACCGAGAGCTTTCGCTTGGAGTTATTAATTTGTGAGGTAATCTCAGTTTTTCCAAGCACAGGTATGGAAATTAATATTTTAAAGAAGTGTTCAGTTTGGAATACCAAACTTCATTAAAATTTATATGGAAAAAACATACTGTGACGATGAACAATAGATTCATCAGTGCAGTTCACATTTTTTACGAGAACTTTTAATTATATTTTTCAAATTTTTATTGTTACTGGAGTACATCATCGAAATATTTCTATATTATATAATGGCTAAATCGTTTGTTAAGAAAAACTTTATATTCTTTGTTTAAAAAGATAAGGAGTGTCATGGAATAATTGATTTGAAATTCGGGGTTGAAACTCACTCAAATATCAGTAGAAATAAAACAATGTGACATCAAAACGTCGGGACTTTTAATCTGAAACAATTTATTCGTGAGTAAATTTCAATTTTTTTACTCCCCTCCTTTGATTGACGCGGAATATCTGATGAGCGTGAGGAAATCACGGGGAGTAATAGTAACGCCGGCAGTTTTTCTGAAACAAAATAGAGGTATCGATCCTGTATGGAATACAAGAGTGGGAGGAACTGGAAGAAAGTGGCCTGGAAGGCGTGATAGTGAGAAATAAAAGCGTCTCAATGCCAATCGGGACATATCCTATACGGGTATATAAATAACACGGCAAACTACCACGAGACAGTCGATCTAATAAACGAACCTCACTGCGGATGGTTGACGAGGAGAGGAGGGAGGGATTTTCGATTACCGAGAGGAGAAGAAGATCGTTTTCACGCCATGAGAAAGGCGACTTGTCACTTTGCCACAGTGACACTTTGTTTAGTCGATACGTTATTTCGGTTTTCAGAATCTTTCTCGAACGAATACGTCTCGATTCTCTCGGCGAAAGAGATAAGAATCATTCTCTCCATCCCTCAATCGATTCGCTTTCTCCAGCTGTTTAAGATATTTTCGTCACTATTGGGAGAAATCCAAATACACGGAGGGAATTTTTTCCATTTCACAATTTTTGGTAAAAGGTAAATAAATTTTCTGCTGAAATTGCAGCAATTTTCACGGAAAACTAGATGTTTTGTATATTAACCAGTCAACAAAAATTATATATACAGCTAGAAAAGTTTGATTAAGGAGGCAACCGGTCGATTTTAGTAAACAGTCAACAAATTTTATTGAAACGATACGGTAATGTGAAGCGATACGGTAATTTTCCGCGATTGGCTAAAATACTACACGATTATATAACAGAACGGCAATTTCTACTGAATTTTTGCCTCTGTATTATGAAATTTCGAGAAAATTTCATGGAATTAGTTTCCATTTATAATAGCTGACTTTCTCATAATTTTCAATCCTCACAAAATTAAATTAGTTTTTTAAATACAAAAATCACCTAAATAAATTCAAAGTATTCCATTTAAATAGTTTTTTTTGTGCAACTACTGATTTTTTTCAAGAAGATAATACATTTTTCTGGGTTTCACTTCCTACATTTCCACCCCCTCATAAATACCTTAATTTGAAGGGGCCAACTGAAGTGGATTAGATAGGAAAAAAATCGTGTGAGTGACGGGAGACAAAAAAAATTACGTTTACAGGAGACGTATTATTATACGGCGGAGTCTTACCACGGGTTAAAAGCCGAAAGTAGACACAATAAGTCGGTGCAGAACTGTTTGCATCACAATGGTACTCGTGTCGATTACCATTTGAGTTTTTTTTTGTTACTTTGAAAAAAATATTCGAGGGGTCAGGGGTTCGGGTGACGCCCCTACGATCTGTTTCATGGTGGCGGGGGTTAACGAGATAAGAGATGAATTTTATCGGGAATCTTTGGGCTTATTTTTGGGTATTACTTTAGTGACCGATATTTTTGACATCTTTTCATCAAAATATTTTCTGTAATTATTCTTTTTTTTTATTTTTAGCTCTAGGACACAGAAATGGACCTGTCTGCAAAATATTTATTTCAATGAAAAAATCCATCGATACTGTAAATTTTAAGCTAATTATTGCAAAATAGTTGGTAAAAACAGTCAAATTAGGGGAAAGATTTGTTTCCATTTTTATGATTTGTCTAAAAAATTTGAAATTATATGGTACTAAATTAGAACTAAATTACCTTTTAAACCATCCCCTTTTCCTAACGTTTTCATTACAATGAAAAGTCCTTTAAGGATGAAAAATACTATTTTCCAATATTCGCCAAATTGATTGAAATAATTCAAGAAAATTCTCATATATTAATGAGAAACATTTCACGATTCAGCTGGATTTTTTTTTATACTTACATCGAACAAGTAGAAATTCATGTGGAACCCTGAGGGCATAAGTAGCAGGTCTCATTTGCATGAGGGGTGGTAAAAGAACCTTAAAAAAAACTTGATGAAAAAACGTACGCGTGGAGATTCAAAACAAACCCCAGAGAGCATCGGGTTACTGTGACAACGTCGACAAGGACCAGGGGGTAACTGTGCTCCGGCTAATTTGAGGTTTGACTAATTTCGTACGCAGGCAGAGGTAAAAAAAATTGCGACAAAAAACGTTGTCCCGGGGGTTGAAGTGTAATCTCGGGTGGCCGCAGGGGGGAGGGGGAGGTTAAGCCCATGAAAACGAATTACAATTTAAACCGGTGGCACTTGAAACGCTTTTTTTAAATTTCTTTTGTTTCATTCCCGTTTGTTTTCACGCTGACAATCGAAAAGGGAGCGCAGGAGTTACATTCTGTTTTCATAACAGGTTGGGGAGGAGAAAAAAAAGTAGTGAAAAAATGAAAATACATTTAATCGGGCTTTGGGTTGACGCGTGCCGAATTTTTAGTGCAAGTTGGGAGCGTTCGTGATAATGAACTCGTCAGGCGGTCGCAATTATGTCTCTCAGTAAGTCTAACCCCCTCCGTGGTTACGCAGGTGTCGCTAATTATATTTTTCCCACCGGTTCTCTAGGTTTTTTTCTATCACCGAACATTTCACTAATTGTGCACGACTAAAGGCCGCAGTAGGACACGCATTCTCTTCCGTTTTTTCCCTCATTTTGTCAATGAGGAGGGGAGCTTTGACGACCAGGTGGATCGATCAGGAGGGAGATAAAAAATTAACGGCGACATTGTTTCTGAATATCTGTTTATCAGATAGAACCACGGGGAATACAAATGACTGATTTTTTGATGAATTATGCAATTCTTGCTTACAAGGGAGCAATTAGTCATGTTGTGATTCTGCACAAAACAAACCTTTAATGTGAGTTTCATGAAAGTCTCCAATGCCTTAAGGTCAATTATTGAAAACTTTCAATTAATTAGAAATTTAAATAAATACAGAAGTACTCATATAACTTCCTAATAAGAAGGGTAGTCTGTCTGCTCCATAAAAATTTCCCTCAGCTGTTAGTAAAATTGTAAGATTGTTCATTTCTTCTATTATTTTTTTTTAAGTCCAATTCCACACTACTCTCCCTAAAATTCAATTCTAATTCTTTTTTCATTGGTCTATGCGAAACTTATTCCCAAAAAATATGAGCCTCTGTTTTCAGCGAGTGTTCAACAATTATAAAAAATCCATGAAGTATCTGAAAGAATCTCGAGAGCTCATAGCCTGAACTAAAAAAAACTTCCCGTACGATATGTAGAAGGGTTCGAATGCATGTCTTAATGTTTGAATGCGAAACTGGAAAATTATCTTTAATTTGGTGATAAAGATGTGTGGGAAAAAATATTTCATTTCCCTCCATTCTCTCGTCTTTGGTAAATCCGTAATTTTATTTATTTTTATTTTATTAAATTAATCTCGGATATTACTGACCTGTTGGTGGCCAGGACGCGACTGAGACTGGGAGTGAGCCTGGCCTGCATGGTCTACTTGCACCACTGAAATTATCAACAAGTATTTTGTTTTTTTATTCCGTCCGATATCTCTATTTTCAAAAAAAAAATCATAAAAACTTCTCAATTTGTGCGATCAAAGAAATTTTGAATATAGAGAGGAAAAAAAAATCACAATTCTTACAAATAATCGGCAAGCGAGAGAGACTCTGGCGGGACAACTACAAAATTTGGTTTAATATACAAATAATTATTACGTTTGGCAGTGCGAACTCTACGAATTTCGAAGCAGGCCGAGAATTAACGAAAAGAAAACGAATGAAGGCTTGACCGGCTTTCGCCATGTACAGTTCATTCACTATTTGAAATTGCACATTTTCCATGGTTTTCGAGATTATAGACCAACACATTATCAGGCCAAACTCCTCCTCGCCTCTGGTTCGGTGTGCCTCCAACGATAATTTGTAGAATTCTCGCATAGCGACTTACTTTTTCTACGGGCACAAGCAGAGACGCTACGACTTGCAGACAATCTGATATCAATACATTGCACTAACATTACAATAACACGAAAACATTCATTAATTTATTAAAATCAAATAAAAGTATGACATTTTTCTTAATTTTGGAGTCATCTAAAAATCTCTAAAGGACGAAGTTCAATTTTTTTACGGGTTACTTTTTCGGCGTTGTAATTTTAACGATTATTCTTTCATGTTTAATTAGTCCTTTCAAGTTGTTGAAGACTACTACGTTAAATTCTTTCTCATTTACTAAAATTCACTAGAAATATTCAAATCTGATTGACGATTAAGGGTGTGAACATGTGAAAAATCAAACCCCTCCAGTCAGTAAAATGATTTCGACGGGCCTTAACGACTCCTCGGCTTCGGGGGAGGGGCGAGGGGGGGGGGGATTGAGGACCCAGACATTGAGGTTCCCGTCCTCTCGATCACGCGTTCACCTTAACCTCAAAAATCACTCTTACTCGCTCCAAGAATCCGGAGAAATTCTCCGTCTGTACCGTGGGTTTACGTATTGGCTGGACAGCCAATGCCACGGAGAAGGAGAGTATAAACCCGAGAGCGAGAGTGAGAGGGGTCGGGCGGTGGGTAGAGGGTGGCTGAGGCCACGGTAGCGATACGTTTCCCCGACAAATAAATAAAATAAGACCGTAAGCGAGGGAATAAAATGTGATTTACAACGCTGAAAAGACAATGGCTGAGGTAGAGGGCCCCGCGCGCTAGCGCTCACAGTTCTCTCTTCCACACAGCGCAAACCAACACGATAATGTATGCGGATGGCGCGGACTGGTACTGCGGATACTGACTTCTGATTGGCCAGGGACCGACGCCACCGCTACAACGGAAAGCGATAAATAACTGGGTAGCAGATAAAACCTTTCTTTTCTGGCTGTTGCTTTGAGCCCCAGTGGGCCCTCAGGTTGGGGTCTTAGCACCGTAACGTCTCGTACTACTCTTTTATCCTGAAGGATTTTTTTGTACGCCCCCAGACAGCAACGCCGGGCATACTCGTGATTCTATATGTACCACGGACGTGCGCCCACCGTTCGGTTGGTATATTTTTGGTAACTTTTTCCGTAATTCGGGTGGCATTTTTTTCCCTTGCCCCGGGGACGATAAAACGAGGTTCTGAGTGAACGGCATGAGTAGCAGAAGGGCAAAATATTGTATGTCAGACGGCGATAAAAGCATTTTTTGACTTACCGGATTGTAAAGTCATATTCGAGGGAAAATACTCTCTTCTTTTTACATACATTTTTTTCATGTAAACGAAGAGGTAGTTTCCTTTAATTAAAAAAATGAAAAATACATTAGTATTCAAGTCATTGCTTATGTAATTAATCTACAGAATTTTAAGAAGTCTTTTCTAACGTTAAATCTACAGATGCTCATCAATTTGCATTTAAAAACTCCAAAATTCTTCTCAAGATCGATAATTGTTGTTTACGATGTCCACCCTCATCTCCTAAAAACCAATGATTTTATTTCCTTTGAGACTTCACGCCCATTGTTATTCACAATTATGCAAATAGTCGTTATCGCCCCGTGCGCTACCTAGCATCGAAAGAGAAAGCGGATATTTTCTTTTGTAAACTCCTCTTTATTTTATCACAAAGAGGGCCGTTAAGAAGGTTGCGAGGGATGGCCGGAGGTCGTGGGTCGATCTCTGGCGCGAGAGATGTAAATTCCGTCGGAACGTCCACACACAAAAAAAAAGAGAGAAGGAAAAATGAGTGCGTCTTCCCCGAGGGTGTTAGGAACAATGGAGGGTGGTTTAAGACGATCGATCGTGTTGAGGACCTTCCTCTATTCTCCCCAAATGTTTTTTTATGTACATAGCTCAAGCCCCAGAGTGAGAATGAGCGAACTGCCCCGGAAAATAACAACCCCTGGTATTCATATCATTTTTCTTAAAGTGTGTGCTCGTTAAAAACCAACGAAATTTAGATTTTTTATCTCCCTTGGTTGATCATCCCTTCGAAGCAGCGAAGAACGAAACGCACTGCAAAGGGCGAACAAGTTTGATAATAAGACTAATACTCATTTTGGATTGCGTAGTTCCAGTAAAAACTGTGATTGAATGTTAAATTACTTCTCTTACGATCGTTTAGACTCGAGTCCAGTTAATTGTAAAATTAATTTTTTTCATCTCACACTAATAATTTCCGAAAATTTTGGTCGATCAGTCACTTCAAGTGCCTAGGAATAATTAGATCTCATTCTTAAAATTAATAAAAATATTTAACTACATTCAATTGAAGAAATTATTTTCTCTAAATGCACAAAAGTGATTTTCTCGAATGGAAAAATTGTTTCCTTCATAAATTCCCTTCGACCGATGATAAAAATAATCTCGAACAACCTTCGTCCCTTCCTCTCAATAATTTCTTTTTTTTTCCCCCGATATACGTGACTATAGCCTTTCGGGACTCTCCCAGCGAACTCAGAGACAAAAACCATCCAGCGTTTGGATCACACGAGCCCTGTCTCTCGCGAGGTTACATGCGAGACCCGGGGATTCTCTCCTCCGGTCTCACATGGAACGTGACGCGATGTGAACTCTCTTGGCGATTGAACCGAGATCTCACCAACATCGAATTATAGCTGGTATCGGGACAGAAGCGGGGAACCGCGGGACAAAAAAGGTGTGTATCTGCCAATATACGAGATTGCGAAATGAAGGGGGATGAGAAATGGGAGGAGGTGAAATGGCGGCTTCGTAAATCACGACCAGCGATGCGTGCCGGAGAGTGAGGAAGTGTCAGTTGAATTGCCACTGCATACCCCTTTACACGATCATCGGCTGTGTAAACTTGCATTATTTTATTGGAGATCGACTGCCACTAAAAATTTCATCGATAATTCAAATGAAAACAGTAAGGAAAACAAAAGTATCCTAAAATTTAATTCATATTCAGAAAAGGCATAAGTCAAGTCGAAGTAATGAATCATTGATTGCGATTCACAATTTTTTAAGAGAAATATCAATTTTTTCGAATCATCACAAATAGCTGAATTTTAATTAGCGTCAAGGAATAAACCAATTAAAGTCTATATTTAGAAAGAAACCATGAAATTCATTACATTCTGCAGGCAAATATCGCAAATCAAAATGTGAAATAAAATCTGTCTCAATTTTATTAGGTTCAGAGATATTAGTTTTTATGTTAAAATTTCCAGGAACGAGGGCAGAAATTTAGGGAACGATTGAATTTACGAAGCCAATAATCCGTTGTCAATTGGTGACATCATAAAATGCTTCAATCAATGGTCTTTTAATTTGCTTTTTTGAAACCTTTAATATTTGATTCATTCTCTCATTCGTTTCTCTGAGATTTAACATCAAGTCATCTCCCGAACGGCCTCAGAATGAACCCCTATTTTCTGATTAAAACATAAAATTGAAATGTGTTCAATATTTTAGAGAGAACAGACCCGTTTTTCATCACAATTTTGCGCAATCATTTAAAACACCAATCACGAAAATGAAAGCTCTTTTTAGGGATTGAGGGTAATGGAGGTGGAGGCCACCGAATACAGCTATGGCCGGGTATTCGCATTCGATTTTTCCGGGCGGAAAAAGTCTCTAAAGCTTGTTTACGGGCGAATGGACAGCAATGCTAACCAAAAATCAAATGTGGACGGGCTATCCGAGGTTTTAGTTACAGCTGCAGGAGAAAGAGGCCGGCTTTTTTCCCCCTATTTTCAATTCATTTCCATGCAGACTGAGTTTACATATCGGATAAGCGAAAAATTGAGTAAATGCAGAGTTGGCCCCGATCACGTATTTTATTTTGTGATTTTTTT
>JAPYZM010000176.1:0-49972 GCA_030522845.1 Psyttalia concolor
AGCTGCTTCTGTTTTCCAATCCTACGGATACTAATCGTCACCTATCAACCGTCAAACAGCCCGATAGGTGGCAGTTTGCGGGACTCAGTGATGAAAAATGTTTTTTTCTCACCACGGAAAGTAAAATAAAGGAGCCTTACTCACGTGCTTACCACCCTCGCCACCCTCGGCTCGGGCGGTAATTCTGCATGTGAGCAAGCCTCCTTTATTTTACCTCCCTAGGTGAGAAATACACTATCATACGTGGGTTTCAGACTAAACACCATTGGCTCCAATGAAGACCAGCATGGGTCCATGTGACACGCCCGTAGAGTTTTAGGATGTTTGTTTCTAGTTTATTTCCTCCCGAGAAGTCGAAGCGTGTGCATGTGCCTGCCGAGGATAAAGCTCAAATAAAAGATTTTTCATTCAAATTCGCTTACTTCCAATCATTTGAAAATCATTGAGGGAGAAAGAAGTAAAAGAAGATAGTCTTTGGTCGAATACTATTAAATTAATTCACTATTATTTATCAGTTATTGTTGCATGCTTTGATTTGAATAATTTGAAACACTTTGTTGGATTCCATACCCAAGTACTCTTTATTTATTAATTTTCCTCATCGTGACTTCAAGGAATTTATTCTCTCTGACCTCACCGGACTTTGAATTGATGAAATCATTTGTAATAATAGAAATGATTTCTTTGTAAAATCACGTGAAATAAACTTCATTTCGAAGTTATCGTGTCGATCAATTATGACATGGGCAATCTCTGATATTCCATTAATAATATTTCTGCACGCTATTGAGGTCAATGAGAAACATTATCAAATTCTAATTATTTCTGGAATGTATTTTTGAATGCCATATTAATGGATTTTTTGCTGTGTCGTGGGGCAATTCACTCTCTAATGACTTTTCTAATCAAGAAAGGAGAAAAATAGATTTATCATTCCGTCATTACTGAAAAATGGTGATGAGATAATCATGCATCTAGTCGCATGTGGACGGTAGGATGAAAATAGGTAAACTTGGACAGTATTGGAGGTACTTATATTCAGGCATTGAGGGGGGGGGGGGGGGGCGTACGGGGATGGGGGGCCGGCTGGGGGGGGAGCGCGGGGGTAGGGCACTGCACAATCGGTTGGCTGTGGGACTGGGGTCTTCAATGGTTTCCCGTGCAGTCCTAGCTCCATATAACGACACCCCGGACAATATTTTTCCGTAGTGACTTTGACTTTACCGAGTTTGGGACAGGGCGAATGTCAAGGTCAGTACGGAAAAATAATATCCAAGCCTTGCCTTGCATGGAAAACATATCACCCTCCCCCCACGTGCTTGCCATCCTTGCCCTCGGCTCGGAAGGCAATTTTGCACGTGGGAGACGATGATCTGTTGTCAAGGCTCGAGCATGAAATGTACTATTTTCAGGCATATTTTCATGTGAGGCATTTTTCTGGGTGACAGAAAAAATAGAGGGGAAATTGTTCATAATTAATAATTGGTCACTGTAATTGCGAAAATAACAAGGTATTCGGAAAATACCTTTTTCTATCATAAAATTTTCGGATTGAGTTGGACAATTTGAGTGACGGTTTCGTAATTTTGGAGGGGATTTAGATAAACATTATGTAACTGTTGGGAACAATTCTGCAATTTAAATGGAGTAAAATTGCCTACCATAGTATTTCGCTCTGAAACTACAGAGATGCTGCGTAATTTTTATTGAATATTTTTCCCCGCGCAGGAAGAGGAGATATTGCGTATAGATGAAATACGATGTTTTTCTCCGGATTAACTGGGCCAATTTATCACATGTATAGAATTAACATTGGCGCCAGGGTAAAATGAGTTTGGAACGATCAATTAATGTTCTGGAAGAGAAGTGAAAGGGCTTATTACACTCAATGAACTTCTGCAATCGTGTCCAATTATTCGACCTCATTTCCTATTCATCCAGGACCAAAATATATTGATGACAGCAATAAATGAAAGCTGTTGACTTGTATTCCTCTGTGATTTAATGACTTGACGATATAAACGATCAAAATCTGAAACGATCAAAATAACAATATTAACATTCTTCGAAAGTTTTTCATTTTAATGAAATGTACACTTCTCCGAAAAATGAGAAGCAATCGAAGCGCAAGAAGAACCAATTTCTCAACACGAGTGTAATAATTTTTGCGTTAAAATATCTTTTATTTGACACTGCAATATTTTAAAGATAAATTGATACAACAAGATTTAATTTCAAAATAGTACAATCTTATTATAAATAAATTATCTTTGTCTTTTCAACTACCATCGTAACTTTTTTTTGTGAAAGTCTTTCTTTCGGAAAAGTAAGAGTTCGTTCGTCAATTTTCGTGCCATCAGTTCCTCAGCAGAAATAAAACGTTCTTGTTACAAAAAAAATGTTTCCTTTTCTGAGCGTAATTTGGAGTTCCATGCGAAGCTTTCTTAAGTTGAACTTGACTGAGCCTCTGAGTTTTATATTCTCACAATTGCAGCAGGTGTATCTGTGCCAAGGAGCTGGCTCGTCAGTTTAAAATTCCTCGATTTGGTCATCCTCTCGTTTATTTCAGTGAGATCATTTCTCAGATACCAGAAAAATTACGTCAACTGTATTCCATTGAAGAATGAGCAATTGTTTCTTCCTTTAGTCTCATTGAAATGAAAATACAAAATTGTATAATTACATTACATTGAATTGTGGTTTTTATAACTTCGGAGGGCTCGCCGGCCGTTGAATGAAGTTGAATGAAGGTGTTGGAGCACAATTGTGCGTGTAATAATACAGATCAGAAAAGCAAATGGGAACTTTGGGTAGAAAGGAATGAGTTAATATAGTTTGGTTTGGAATTTATGATGATTCATTGTTGTTTCACTCATAGTTGGTTCATAAAAAAATATTGTTATTTGTCTACCAAATAGGATAAAAAACCTGACTGAAGAAGCAGTAAAATCACCGGCTTCCCTGGGAGCGACAAGATCTGATGAGACAATTCTTACTGTTAACATCTATGGGCCTATTTCAGTTGATTCACTTGAAGTAGAAAAGGAGGTAAATAGGGATAATCTGGTTATTCTCGATCGACATATTGGCCGAGTCATGGTGACGCGATAAATTTTGATGATTCGTCGCGTCAAAGTGAAAAACGTCTTTGTTATTATATTTGACATATGTTCTTGTTGATGTTCTACAAAAATTTAATTGGTGTTGAAATATATTTTGAAATTGGTTAGCTGATATTTTATTTGCTTCTTCAATGGTCTTGTTGCATTATTGCTGGTATAGAGGGAGCCTGAAGGAAAGTTTTTTGACATATTTTCCTTGATTAAGGCGCCATCAAAGTAAGGGGGACCAATTGACCCGTGATTAATCGTCAAGAATTCCTGCTTTAAGGGCCGGGTGTACTAATTTATTACCTCGAAATCACCGCTACTCATTACACGTGAAATACTCATCAAATCAGGAGTAGACAAAATTTCCGACTTGGCGAAATCATTCACAGTTGTCGGAAATTAGGGTTGCTTGTGTTATAATAATTATTTTTTTTTTGTAATGTGTCACTTGTAATTAGTCACGGGGACGTCGAGGTTACGAACTATTACATTACTATTACATTCGGGCTTTAATGATAGTTTTGAGTTATGGACAAATATAGACGTTCCTTTTTTATGCACTCTTTTCACGAGTTAGGAATAATAGTTTTCAGCTCAATGTGTCGAAAAAGCGCTTTTCAGACACAGCGTGATGAAAATGTTTTAATCCAATGAAGACGGTTAATCGTAATCACAATAGTATATTGTGCGACTAGTGCGTAAAGTAGCACTTTTTCCCACGAGTTGTGCATCGCTTGCACGAGTGCTAGGCGATCACACGAGGCGAAAAAAGGCGATACGCACGTGTTGCACACCTAATTTTTTACAATACCTGCCAAAATTTGCTTTGAGGGGAGGTTTGAAGGCAAAGTGGTTTTTTTGTGTGCGGAGTGCGGAAAAGTCAAGATCGTGTGTAAAGTGAAATTCGAGTGCGCACGAGTTCTGACTTTTACGCACACTGTGCGGACAAGTAACGCTTTACGCAGGAAAACCGCTACCGAAGAGTGAACTTTTTGGGCAGGTATTGCAAAAAATAAAATTAACTCTATTTTTCTGTCCTATTTTGAAATCAATGCAATTACCTACGAATTATCGCTTTTCCTCTGTGAATAAATTCACTTCAAAACTCGGAAAAAATTCGCACTACTTGAAGAGCTGACTTGAAGTTCACGTTTATATGACTATCATCATATAGCGGTGCAATCTTCATTCTTGATAATAATATCCCACCCAAACCCACCTTAACCTTCATTGGTCGAGAAATACCTGTGCACACTCAGCCGTCACGTCAGAGATAATAAAAATCGAAATTTCCCACTCTTTTTACCCGATAAGAGGTTTCATGAGAATCAATTCCCACCAGTGTAACCAACGTAAAAATACCTCATGATCTTACCCGCTGCAACATTTTTATTACTTCTGTTTGCTTTGTCTGTTTGCTATTGTGATGAATAGAAAAAAAAAATTTATATGAATCGATAATGAAAACTTATGCAGTTACCAGTGAGACTTTGATACGAGGGATAAAGTGACATCTCAAATTTCATCCATTGGATGTGACTCTATCCAACTTACACACACATCCATTGGAAAACTGGAATCGTCGTGATTCGACAAGCGTATTTCCGGGCTCTACCCAGTGGTAACATCCTGGCCACAACAATACTGGTAATCTGAGTTCTGGTGTTGGACAATGCCAATGTTTTTGCCCCCGATAATGATAAAAATTCACCATACCTCACATAATTTGAATAGTCGTAAAATTATTTTTACCATTTCCTAGAGCTAACTTAGAACTCACAAGTTATCCAAGAGTTTATACCTATTTTAGTATTCGTGGCTCGTCACACTCGCGCTATTTCAAGTCATTCGACCGTTATGGAATCGATTGGGGAAAATTGTTGCTGCTCATTCAGATGATACATGCAAATGTTGTTCAATGTTACGATCAATTGCACGTGAATGTGCCGAAGAATTTTACTTTTTTTCTGGATGCCTGACTTTCTAGATTTTTTTTTGTTCATTTCTTTCTACACTGTGACCTTCATAAATTCCAGATTTTTCTTCACGTCAATGTACATCACCTGCATGCTCCAATATCACTCCTAATACAGATACTGTCAAACACGCACACTTGTTATCCGTGATAAGCGACGTGTTAGTGGGCTCTGGCTAACAAACCGCAATCATCAGTTACCCATGGATGTTCGAACGTGTTACACCTATGTATCTATTTGAACGTATTTTTTGGGAGAATTATGATTATTTCAAGTTGAAAAAATTGCGAGGTTCAAGGTTAATAACTCTGTTTTATTGAGTATCGTTTACAATGACTTATCATCGTGTCGACTATGAATCCCTAATGGTCTCTATAATGAGCGGAGCTCCATCTCCTTCAAGTGAGTTCACGAAATACAATTTGCGTGTACAGTTCGCTCTTCGTATACCTCAAAATACCTCAAGATAATAGATTTCGATAGTGCTCAGGGTATCTTACATGAAGATTAGACTGTAGTTTAGTTGGATAGTCATTGAGGTACCCATGGAAAAAAGAATCCTCATATTGAGATTTTAAACATCTCAAATTGAGACATTCCAAAGTCCCTATGGGAGATTCAAAACTTCAAGCTAAGGGTTCCCAGTAAATAACTCCCAATTTTACGTCGCAAATTGAAGTGTGTTTCTCTTAATTATAGTAACTATAGTTGAAAAAATATAAATATAAAAATGTAGTTGGAAATATAATTGAAAACCATATCTAATATTTGCATATTAAGGTTCAATCTGTGCTTATCACTACCCCCTTCCAACTCCCAATTAAAGAATGTTATCAATTTACTTGGAGCGTGACCCAAATACGATACATTATTGATTTCACAACACAGTCAATGATACTTGATTACACCGAATTCCGTGATCATGACTTGCAACATACAACGACTTCTGTTGGAATTTGTAATTGTGATTAATCATATCTGGAAATTCAATTGACAGATAATCATAATCAGTTAGAAATTGGTAAAATTATTATTGACATGAAAGTGAAAACTGCACGAGTAGAAATTTTCAGTAAAAGTAACGTAATACCCAGTTTGCTTGCCACTTATTGAAGCGAGTTGGAAAATTCAAATATGGGTATTGTAATTTTTCCGGCGCTTCAGATTCAATTCTCATCGTGTGGCTCTCAATTTTTCATTTCTTATCTCTAACTAGCAAGGGTTCATTGAAATCTCAGTTCAATACATTCAATTTTTGCGGCGTGATAGGCATTTTTAATAGTTTCTTATAAAAATAATATCAATATCGTATTATTTAACAGGAAATTTGCATTTAATTGTATTTTATTCATTAAATTTTTTAGTGATGGAACACTCCCGAGCATGATTGATATAATGAATATTCGCGTTCTCATATTCTATAATTTCTATAATTTGAGACTTGGTGTTGTTCGCAGACTTGACACCTCCACAATTAGCGATACGTCCTTCTGCATGTGTTTCGTCTTCGTTCACTCATTTCAATTGTAACTCGAGGTGTCGACCGGTCGTGAGGTTTTTCTTCCTCAGCACGCCAAAGTACAACGGTGTTATGTATGTATATAAATGGGATACATGGGCGTAACACACGACCGGTACTCGTCATGCTTGGACAATTTACGCGTGTGAGCTCACACTATAAAATGTACACTTGTAACTCATCGCCAATCAATTATCTCATGAGAATGAAATTATGGATATTCCAGGGCTGATCATTGAATTCTTGCTTTTCCTATTTCTCTTTATGTCGATGGAATCTTTGAAGTACAGTTAGACAAAAAAAAAATTTGGTAGAAATCACAGTTCCATTTGGTCATCGTCTTGTGTATTGACCATTCGGAAAAAATCACGGCGATATTTAGCAAAATTCATTGATGATTTTGAAAAAGTTATCTAGGTGTCGACAAACATTATCTGACTGATCAGTCAAATTTGTTGACTTCTTGGTGAAAGTTACCTAAACGTGTGCATGAAAAGTACCACTTTACGCACAAAAACCGGTACGGAAAAGTATCATTCTACTTTTGAAAATGATAATGGCGTTTTCCATACACTGCATACCTTTGCGCAGATTCATCGAGATCCACAAAGGTCATTAGGCTTTGGCAAAATAGAAGCAGTATCTTCTTAACTGCTGTTCATTGAATTTTTATATCCCCATGACGAGTGGAGAGTACTCATTCTACTTTGACTCACCTGTCGCTTACAGTTTGTTCTCCGTTACTTGAATAGATTATCTTTCAAGCTACCAATTCACACAACAGGTAATCAAGCCTGTTTATTCAGACATTTTCAATTTTCCAAATCATTTGTCGAGATTTGAAGTATAATTTCGCATGAAAATTATTTTTAGAAATGAGATCATTACATTACCCACACTGATGAATAAATAAATAGTATTATAGTCCGCCCGGCGGGAGCAAAGTGGTATTTTCCTCCCGCTGCGCGAAATCTGATGACTCCTACGCCAGATAGGAAAATCAGGGTTTAGCCACGGAAGGTAAAATAAAAGACCCTTAAACACATGCTTATCAAGCTCGCGTTCATGGTTCGGCTAACAATTCTGCCCGCGGGCGCAGGCTCTTTATTTTCCCGCTATAGGAATAGACCATTTCTCACCTAGGCAGGAAAAGTAGACCAGTCATCCTCACGCGCCAAATTACGACCTGAGCCGAAGGCGAGGGTTGTAAGCAGTCGGGAATACTTGTCTGATTCTCTTCCCGAGGATTGAATACGATTTTTCTGCCAAAATGCTTCCCACGGTCAAGTGCGGTCAAGTGCATGTCTCGTAAACTCCAAGTACTTCCCAACTACTCCCTCCACTACCGCCGAAATTAATTTTGTAAATTAAAGCGGAGTGTGAGCATTTAGGCAAAAATATCCTCAATTAGATTATTCATATTGCACATACACTGTTCACTAGTTTTGTTTTCATCCCATTGAACTAATAATTACAAAGGTCCGTGCATAACAACGGATTTCACTTCATTTTTCTCGCGTTGATATGATTTAAAAATTTAATAGGACAGATTATATTTTACAAGTTGACAGCACCGTTTCAAATCCATGCTTTGTTGATTGAGAGTGGCAGAATGAAAAAAATTAAGGGCATAATCATTCATGAAAGTTCAAATCAGTTGGACAGTGGGAATGGTTGATAACTTGAGTTTTAAAAACCTAGAATCTAATAAAAAAGACAAAAACCATGGATTGTTTTTGTACACAAATTCGCCAAGCACATATTTTAATGTGTTGTTACTAAAAAAATGGAAATGAAAAATCAAAACAATCATTTTTGAAAATAAAACAGTAAAAGAAACAAATACGACACCAAATTCAGCTTAGGATCAGTTTACTTAATCCGGTTTATTCTGACAAAAATCTCCTGCACTTATGTGCAGCCGAGTTTATGGTAACATACTGTCTGTAAATGAAATCGCTTATTTAAAGTTCCACCTTTGTTTATTTTTTTGTGGTGTTAGAGAGGACAGGAAAGGAAGTGGGTGTGGTGTGTAGATTTATCCCAGGAAGTTTAAAAATACTGAATGTTTATTTTAACAGGGGCGCAGTATGAGCCCGGCGCTGGACAACGCGCCCTACCCCAACGAACTAATAACATCCTGGTGGACGATTATAAACAGTCGCCGTTTAACAGATACCGAGGTGGCACTACAATACAAAGGAGAATGACTCAGAGGGAGGATGTGCTCAAGTTTGAGCAGGGGAGGATTAAGGCCCTGCAGGAGGAGCGTCTGCATATTCAAAAGAAGACATTTACAAAATGGATCAATTCATTTTTACTAAAGGTTTGTATTACAGTTATTGCAAAGAACTTAGCAACTCAAAGATTCAGTTGGCCACAAAGTGATTTTGTTTATTTCATGATTTTCGAAACAATTTACAATTCCTGTCAAACATTTATCAGATTATGACCATGTTTTTGAATTTGAAATTGGTCATATCTGTAATTAATTTTCTGGTAACTACATAACTTATCGTTTTCAGTTTTTCAAGTTTTGAAATTGCATGTTTAGCGTGCTCATATATGTACAGTGTCATCTCATTTGAATATTCATTACTATCATCTTCCGTTGGGAAGAGCAAATAGTCGTCACTATTCCAAATACTTGATGATAATCCTCCCGTCTTGTGGAGAGTTACTTACATTTTTTGGAATGCTCCGGAATTTATGGTATCTTTTTTATGAAAATATCAATACATTTTTTGAAAATTAACCAGATTTTCAATGGAAAATCATCGAAAAATTGTACATATAGTAATGATAAATGAAATATAGATTGTTGACTCCACAGAGTAATTCATCATTTCAATAAAAAATACACAACTAGTTCATCCATAAATGGACTTATTAAAAGAACTATAGCGTAATAATGAACAAGCGTGATTTTTTTTTCATTCAGTTTGTAAATAGCTGTAAATAGATGATTGAACTTGGACGGAAGCGTCAATTATCATTCGTTGATGAATAATTAAAATGGTAAAATTACTATATTTCTTCGCGAATTAATAAAATAATGAAATGCATCACTTACAGGGAAAAAAATCTCTGATCTTAATTAGGAATGAGGAATTATTCTTCGTCTTTTATCTTCCTATTGTTCTACTTGTGTTTGTCCAAAAGATTCAATAATTTCAATAATTTTTGCAGGCACGAATGGATGTGGAGGATCTGTTCACAGATCTAGCGGACGGCAAGAAACTCCTGAAACTCCTGGAAATCATATCCGGTGAAAGACTGGCAAAGCCGAACAATGGACGCATGCGAGTACACAAGATCGAGAACGTGAACAAGTCCCTGGCGTTCCTCCACACAAAGGTAAGAATGAGAGGAAAAAATAATCATTGGTATTCGTATTTTTTTTTTTTTTTTTTTTTTTTTCTCACACACCCGGGGTTGACCTCCTCCCAGTGCAGAGAATAGAGTAACGTTGAATTCTGTGAGACAACGATCGGTGCTAGCTGCCAGTTCTTATTTTAATCGTCGAGTTTTATTTTTCTCAATATAGGACAGTGAGCTGAAGCCCCTGGTGTGTAAACCCATCATGAATGGCCTCTATACTTCATGGCTTATGACGTAATGGGTTTTACATTATTATAGATAATGCACACCATGCAATGCTCATAGTCTTGTGAATATTAAGAGGGGGAAGTAATAATACTATGCGGTTCTGGGAGTTGGATGAAGGAGCAATGTTAGCTCAGGCGTAACCATTGAACAGAATCATCAGTCCGAGAAGACAGAGCATTGACCACAATAATATTGGAAATTATATTGGAATTGAAGTAGAATGATTGATGAGATTTATGATTATTTAAGAAAATGAAAGACGTTCAAGTTTTAATTTTCATAATCTCACAAAATCGAATTAAGGCGTATTACGCGAGTTTAATATCACATAATCATATGAAAATTTTAGTTATCAAATCAGTAATACTCTTTAGTGCATTTTCTGAAGGTTGTAATTTTCATAGTGGTAAACATCCCGTGAAATCTACTAGCGAGTACCTTCTATCAAATACCCCAACAATGTCAGCAAGTGTAACCGTTAAACAGAATCATCAGTTCGGGTAGGCAGAGCATTGACCACAACAATGGTGAAAATTATCTTTGAATTCCACAGTTTTTTAAAAGATTATATTGCATTTGAGATAGAATTATTGAAGAGATTCAAGCTTCTTTATGAATATTTCAAGGATTAATGCATTTCATTTTCTAATCTCATGACATCAGGCTAACAAATATTGGACGATTATTGAATCAAATCGTCAACATTACTCTTTACACTTCTGTAAAACATATAATTTTCATAATGGAAACAGCTAGGTGGAATTTGATGGAGAATCACTTTTATCAAATACTAAAACAGAATTAAAGCCTGAAAGCCTCAAATTGGTATATTATATCATGCGGAGTAACCACTCAATCACTCAAAACATTTCTTCCACGACTGTCTCATTATTCAATATGCCGTGAAGTCCATATCAATTTTATGAGAGAGGAACAACGAAATAAATTAATTCCATTCTAAATAATGCATGAATTTTTCTCAGTAATATTGACTACACTACACTTGGATCTCTTCTGAGTGAATAACCAGTGTATTATATCCATCCTTGTATATATTCCAATATCTTTCGTTTTTCATCTTACTCACTCTCGTGAGGCTTCACCGCGGCGATTTAACGGTACCTATCATCAAAATGGCTCTCGCTTTTCCCTTATTAACGATTCAAAATGAAATTATCGAGGTGAACAACATTGAAATTGTGTATAACTGATGATGTTCAAGGTCATTACGTTGGAAGTTTACGGAAATATACTTGAATACCGCAATTGTACATTTGTCAGGAATTATCAGGAATTATATGAGTATTATTGTTAACACAAAAGTGGGGAAATTCGCTTGTGCAATTATGATAACTTCATAATTGGTAATGAGTAACTTTAGGAGATAGTAACGAATCTATTCCGAAGCATTAGGACCGTTTTATAAGACCTTCTATTCCTTGAAACCACTTATTTTCAATAACAAAGTACTAAAGTTCCGCGAATTGAGTGATGAGTGTTAGTAGAAAAAATTGTTTTCAATTTTTTTTTTTCAATTTGGGATTCAATCTCCTGACATTTTATCTTTTAATTACTTCAGTATAATAGCAAAGCAGTAGAACAGTTTACGTTAGTCTTTACTATTTGTTTATTTTAAGAAAATGCCTAGAAATCTAAAATAAATATGGCATTTTTGGATAATAACCTTTTCGAAACCGATTTAAGAGCTAGAAAGAGTTACGTTTTTCTTATTTTCCTAAAATTTGTGGATGTTCCTTCAACATTCAGTTGAAAGTTAAGCCGATTTAAATCGTTCTACTGCTTTGCCATGGAACTAGTCAGGAGATCAGGAGTTTGGGAGGAGACATTGTCAGTTTCAACACTCGGTATCTCGACATTTCAACCTGCAATTACTTGAATGACGACGAAGTGAAACAGTTTAGTAGATGCCGACTGTTGTTATGCGTTAAAGAAATATTGCGAACTATCTGTAAATTTTGTATCATGAGATTTTTGTTGAGCTAAGTAAGTACCGCCAGAAAGGTTTCTTTAAAATGCAGCTTAAGATCCACCAATTCAATAGTCGAATAATTTGGCAATTTTCGACTATAATTGGGGCTCTTCGGATAAACTGACACCCATGCGATTCTCAAAAACTATTTGATAAAGTCGAGAAGTAAACCAGCAATGAAATAGTTGTTATTCTAAACCTATAGGGGTAGCAATTTAGCCGTTCCAAAGGAGACATCAACATGAGTAGTCGTCTCCCAACCTATGAAGACTGCAGGACATCAACGTATTCAATTTTGAGTTAAATTTTGCTCATCGGTAATTCTCCAGTAAATAGTGAGGTCAATTATCAACATTTTATTGAGTAAACCAATTAACCTGCACTTGATACTTTCAATGAGCTAATATCAAATAAATTGAACACTACTATTAACTACTATTATCGAGACATGTCGCCGGAATCCCAAAATAACTGTGATTACAGTTAATTCGTATTCACTCAACTTCACTAGCACATTTTCAACAAAATATCTGACCAATACTGTGCGGTTAAATAATGTTTTGGCGAATAGTCACAACGCAAAACAATTACCAAATGGAAAAGTAATTTTCACTGTAAAAAATTCTCCTTGTGTAATTAAAAAAAAAAGTGTGTTGACACTTCTTGGAACATCGAAGGGGTCATATTGTAAACAAGTCGCAAACTTATTTCAAGGTATTATTATAATGACATTTTTTTGTCTTCTCTTTATCTTCGATACTACATAAATTCTCCTTAGCTGTCAAGGGTGCCAAGCAAGCAAGGTGGGCGAGGTGCGGATGCCTGTTAATATGGGCGAGATGAAAAGAAATGCAGGGAAAAGAAAAAAAATACATATATGCGGGGATAAAAGCACCGATGGAACTGGTGCAGCGGTAAGGTCAGTGACCGTGCAAAACTCGCTAGACCGTGAGTCTGAGGCCAGTACAAGAGATATGTAACGAAGTGGGTGTTCGAAGATTCAAGAGATCATCAGATCGATGTTGATGTGTCAAGATTTTGGCCTGGAATTTCTCTTTAATATGTCATGAAAGATGGAAATTGAAAACGAGAGGCATTACGTGATGATAAAACATTCCACTCTGACGTCAAATAACAATTGTGTACTAATTTAGAGGGATATCTCACGGAGTAAGCGACAATGCAATTATTAATTGCGTTACAACTGTGGAGAAATTAATTCATGTAATTGCGGTTTGAGAAAGTTTTCTCTCGCACTCGGAATTCTCATGTTATGTATCAGGGGGAGAAAAATGTTTTCGAAAGGTGGAATTTTTTGTTTGGTGTATGATCGTGCATCATTTCTTGATTTAGGATCCAAGCAATAATTCTTTGGCAATAATTATTTTTCACTATTGACACATGAATTATATACATTGCTTCAGTGAAAAAAATTTTTGTCCTTGGTAAATTGGGAAATAAAATGTTCAAATCTGGAACACAAATTTTATATTATCGATGCTATTAATTCATTGGTAATTCAAATAAACGAAACATTGACATACCTTCTAACTGAATATTGAATTTATCAGCAACTTTTGTAGGATAGTGTAGAAAAATTATACCTTTCATCGCTTGTTGCTTCGATGATGATAGATCACTGTGTATGTACCCTAAGAAAAAAACATCTGCCCATAATATTAATAAATATTCTCCACACACTCGAGTGGGAGAAATTTACACATAAAATCTCGCATTAAACTCTTGACCGAACAATATTTGACTGGTATAAAGTATAAAGTATATTTTTTTTCTCAATGTATGGTGATTCATTCCTAATGAACTTCTCTACCTTTGACATTAGCAGCGGAATTTTCTAAAATCGAAGGCAATTCGTTATTCATTTGGTATTTTAATGAGTGGAATATATGATTGTGCCAATTCGATATTCTTCTGACAATAGTTTAAAGCGGACTTTCGTATGGAAATTTGAGGTGTTTGACTGGCCAAAAGAGATTTGATTGGCAGAATTCAATCTTCTTCTCAGTATGCAATTCTGTGTATTACGGTATTCTTCATCTAAAAACATTTCATTTTGAGATCGATGATCTCAAATTAATACCTCCGGGAGCCTCAAATTAGCGATTTCCTCAAGTATCCACTTGAAACTTTCAACTTGACACCCAAGAGTTTCGATTTCGATTATTACCTATGAAATCTTAAAATAAGAATACTTTATTGGTGTTGTTTTGTACCCTAAACCCAAAATTATTTTTTTGCAATACCTGCCCAAAAAGTTCACTTTTCGGCACCGGTTTTCGTGCGTAAAGTGAAATGCGAGTGCGTAAAGCAAAGTTTTAAAGTGTTTTTTCGACACATTGTGATGAAAAATATTTTGCGTAACACGTGAAAAAAGTGGTTTTTGACTCGTGGGATTATATCCCTCCGCCTTCGGCTCCTGATATAAACCTCCCACTCGCCAAAAAACATTTTTTTTTTACTTGTTACGAAATATACTATTTCATCTCAACGTGTCGAAAAAGTACTTTATCGACACACCATGATGAAAAAGTAATTTCTCATAGATTTAAATGGGAATGTGCAAGAAACAAATGTGAATATCTCGCAAACTAGAGTCAATAAAATAGTTTTCATATAGACCTCGACACGTATTGAAACAAGTCCGAATTGTGAATTCGGTATGAATTTTGTACGTAGTAAGAAATCACAGACATAGTAAACATTAGTGTACAACCAATAAGCGATATACCAGGAACTCGGTTGCAGACCCGTGTAGCCATATATGCCAGAACCGATAACTGTCGGAGGGTAGAACAGAACGAGTGTAACAACATCTCCAGGACAACGGAAATCAAACGTCAATCGGTGTCAACGAACGTAAAATGAGTAGTTTGCTTTTTATCCTGATCTTCCTCTAGTCACCACAAAGTTACGTTTGCTCTGTATAAAAGCGGGTATCCTTGATATAATAGTTGATGTGGGTACGTCTAGGACAAATTTTTCATATACAGGTGTGTTGTAAAATAGCAATGCACGTTCATGCATTCTAATGTGCCAGGAACGATTAGTGTGTGCTAACAAATGGCCATATCTCTTCGACATTTGGAGAAAGCATGTACGCGGAGTAAGAGAATGTTCGCAAATTGCTACGGAAAACTGTGAAATTCCTCGAATTTTGCTAAAAAAAAAATAGAATTTTTCTTGTATCAACCTGAACGCCTTCCCGGGTTACCTCCAAAATTAATAAATAGCCTTGTAGATGCACGACGATAAAATTTATAGAAATACACTCAGGAACTTGTAAGCAAATTTTACAGAATGAAAGATCACCGGAAAGTGGAATATTTTTCAACAAAGCAATACTTTTTCTAGAGAATCTCTTACAATTCGTTCACGGATGTAAAAATTAAAATTACCGGAGTAAAAATGCTTTCCGTACCTGTACAGAATGGTTTTCTTCATGCAACAGTGTAAACGATATGGAAGCAGACTAGAGCGAAAATTTACTAGAGGGTTTAGCAAAAAAAATCACTTCCGTTACATCAAAGTTTCTCAATATAAAGTAGTAATTCCGGGTTTCTTCGAGTATTTTTGGATTAAATTCTCGATAAATTTTAAATTTTATACCGCACAAATTCTCCTGATACTTATATTAAATGTTTGTACTAACAATTTCACCATTCGTCTTGCATTTTTTCCCTGATAAAGCGTCAAGGAATTCTAACTGAACTTCACTCCATGGTTACTTGATTTTTCTCATAATTTTCCCCAACTTCTTCCATTTCTATTTGAAGAATCTGACGTGGCGGGAGATTTTTCATTATAAATAACCGCACCGAAATTATTATTATAGTAACCCATTATTATAGTACCCCATATTGGATTGATATAACAATACACGAAACATTGAACTTTGATCGATTTCTATATTTCCATTTCAAAGCAAGAACGCAAAAATAAGAATGCAATTGAAGGTCTGAAAATAAGCTATCCGCCTAACATATTCAACGAATGAAGCGCTCCACCAATAGGTCCGGAAATTTCAATTGTCTCCCAAAATGATCAAGAATTACGAGTTGCGAACGAAGTCCATTTCATTGTTTCTAGTGCTACTATGGGTTGACTCATTGATTAGACGCAATTAAGCAATCTACATTGATGTTGAACAGACCAGAATGAAAATTCAATTAAGTCTGGAATAAGTAAAAATTGTTCTGATCAATTTTGAATCATTTGTGTAACACTCGTTTGGATCCATGGTTGATCAATATCAGAATCTGGTTGATTTCTTCCGTCGATAAAATCCGTCTGATCAGTATCTGATTTACACCTGTACAGTTTAAAATCGCAACGGGATCAGCGTCTGATCGCAACTGAATAAGTTTCAAAACAGTACCGGATCCGTTTCGGGTCGGAATCAGATCTGGACTATTGAGTCTGATTTGCATTGGCTAATCAGGGATGGATCAGAAGTGACTGAACTGCGCCCAATCGGGATAACCTGTTTATTACAAACTGGCTAGATTCTTACTTGGAAAACATGATGTGAAAATTCTGACCAGCAGTTTTGGGCCTAAAATTGATTTAGATCTAGATTATTTGACCGACATTTTCGCTCAGATATTATTGCATTTTTCCATTTGAATGGCTTAAATGCGATCAGATTTATCAGTTAGTGTATCGGAGCCATGGAATGTCTCGTAAAAATATGATAAGGCGGATTCCATTGTATATTACAGAAGGGAAGGGGGGAGTGCCGTCTTTAATTGCTAATAACTCGACAATGAAAGAGAGAAATTTCTCGATGTCTTGTTTGTGTTCAAGCTATTTTTTCTACCTTCAAGGGGATAGCTGATTGATCTAAATCTCATTATTTAATCGGGAGATATTGATCGCTGTTCGTTTGGTCCCCCTCTCCTTCACTTAGTAACCAATACTATATCAGCTGAAAACTTTGCATTGAGATTATGCAGTGAAGTCATCTGAAACTTTGAAAATTATCAATATACCGTTATAGGGAAGCTCTCTATTTTCCCTAATTATTTTTCCTTAAAAATATCTGTACAATTATACAGAAATGCGTGCCGGACTAATCTTATTTTTAACGCCTTTACTACTGAATTGAATCCCAACACTAAATTACTTTAATCTGCTCCATATTTTCTCATGAATTACTAATTATACTCGAGGGTTTAATGGTAACGCTAGACGCCACAAATTTTCGCTACTCATGATGATGTATCAGATGCATAAAGGAACGCCTTGTTCGCGGCCGTATAGACCTACTGCCTCCGGTTCATTTCACAGTAGATGGATATAAATTACGTTACATCGGAAGCTTGAAGGCTTTTTGTATTGCTTGAAAATTCCTCTGAACTGTTTACACTTTCAATTCAACTTGAAAATTAGATTTTTACGCGTGATTTTTTGTTCACTGATTGACTAATAGGTCATATTGTTCTCATGAATCACATTATTACATTGTAAAATAAAACTATCTGGTAAATAGCGTCATGATGACTTCTTCTCATTTATCCAAAAACGGAAACAATGGAATTCCTGAAAGCATTGTTCTCCTCAAATATGATTTAGTGTCCCAAAAAAATAAAAAAAACCATTGTTTTTCTTTTCACTTCACATTACGCAAGTATTCACTTATGTCTATTTACATGACACAAGAATTGTTGAACGAATAAACAAAAGGAATTTGAGAATTTTCCTTATTCTTTAACGTGCACACACGAAACGAAAGCGATGGCGATAATGTTATAACGCGTTTTTTTTCGTTGTTTCATGGTAAGACAATAAATTACTTTACATTGATATTAAATGACAACACTAAAGTGAATTGTCGCTTTTTAATCAATTTATGGAGCATTACATATATAATTTATGATCTTTCGACATTCGCAATGACATTATATGCACGAAAAATTCAGACATTTGGATTTAATAAAATTGGAAATTCCTTGGGAATCTCCACTTCCGTCTCACCAACGTTCCTCTAGTTTGTTTAGGATCTATCTATGCAATTCAATTATTACTGAGATGATAGGGAAATCTTCTTCATGAATATGAAAAACAAAATAGTATATTTCGTAACAAGTGAAAAAGGACTTTTTAGTCACTCGACGCAAAGCAGACAGTGAACTGAAAAGTTACTTTTCCGACACAGCGTGATGAAAAATATTGTTCGTAACTTGTGAAAAAAGTGGTTTGTGACTCGCGGCATTATATCACGAGCCGAAACCTCCCACTCGCCAAAAACCATTTTTTTTTCACTTGTTACGAATAATACTATTTATGAATCGAAAAGGAACCGAGTTCTTCTCGAAATCTCCACTTCCAAATTAAACCCCACTCTCTTTGCAGTGCGGAATATGATCGATCTTAAATTAGTTGCTAGATGTATTTTTCCAAAATGTCGTAAAGTGTTGTCCAGTGATTTTTGTGCAACAACGAAAGAGCTGTGCTTTGAAATTTCAATAAGTATTGTTTATCAACTCACCAAATTTCATAATTATCATGTTTTTGTGACTGTTAAACAAAACAATTTTAAAGTTACATATTTCCTATAAATTGTGAAACGAAGTTCTCTCAATTAAGCAATCACGAAAGAAACGTGAAAGGTATCGGCCAAATAAATGGGGCTCACACACCTTTAATAAAATAAAATCATTTCCGCGGCAAATCGTCTGCGCTGAGTAGACACGTGCGTTGAACACATAAATAAGCCTCATGAGCTAGCTCGTAAAATAAGGCGAGAGGCTGTTTGCACTAAACTGGTCCTAACGGAGTATCTACTTTCTGCCATGTAACAGAGTTGGATTCATACACAACATCGCAAGAGTATCTTAACCGTTTTCCCTGTGGCTTCAACCTTGTATTCTATCCACCATTCACGGTATCTCGTGTAGTGCCAGTCTCATTCTACTCCACTTGTTGACAGTATCTAACAAATTGTGCATATTTACCTAAATGAATTGTAAATGAATTGTGCTCAACGATTGGTTTCTTAATTTTATTTTTCTAGTTTAAAAAAAACTAAATCTTGGGGTAGTGATGGAAAATTAATATTATCTTCTATTTGAGAGTATTTACGTGTCAGTGCCGTAATCTGCGAGTCAAAACAATATTCTGTAAAAATTACGGAACAGTGCCGTACTTTTTTACAGAGAAGTCCAGGAAAAAGTATGGAAAAGTTCTATAAAAAAGTACGTCACTGTTCCGTAATTTTTATAGAACTTTTCTCTCCGTGTAAAATAGATCAATTGAGGATAATGTTAATTTGCATTTAACATGGGCCTTAATGAAATTATCAACAACTTTAGCGGACTCATCTCCGGAGTAGAAGTTGGAAGACTCAAGACATGAGAAATTCGAAAGAAAGAGAGAACGATAATCATTTTATTCTCAACTCAGTGAAATCTGATTTGTATATTTTTCAAAATCTGTTAAATCTTGTCAACTTGTAACGAGATATTTATGATATTCCGTAATATTTTTAGACAATTTTCTTTATACTATAGGCCTGGAGGTACACGGACAATGGCAAAAATATGTCAGAGAAAAAAAATGAAGTTTTCATATATTTATAGATTGAAAAAAAATGATTTTGCAATAATAGCTTTAAACATGGAATGAATTGAATTTAATTGCCCTCATTCTGAGGCTTTTTCGATTACCCTCGAATGTGAGAGAATAAATAGTCAATTCCTAATGTTTAGATTTAATGATTTCATCTTCTTCTTCCAAAAAAAAAAAAATAAAACTTGAAAGAGTGAGAATTTTTTAACAGGCAAAAGTCACTGAAAAGGGATCGAATCGCTCTGAAATTTTCATGAAACCTTGGTTTCATATGCTACTTCTCAGAAAGAATCGCAAAGACCATCGGAAACATGAGGTTTTTTCTCAATTCCCATTTGACGTGGTATTCGTGGCTCATATATAAATGAAAATTTTCGGTTTTCTATATTTCATTAGGACAAATGTTTGAACCCCAAATATTTTTACCTAGATGGAAACTAGATGGTTTTTCTCTAGGAGGATATAAAGAGGTAAATTGCTTGAACAATGATAAACGACTTAAAAAAAAAACAAATTTTTTCCCATGTAAATATTTTTTATTGGGATAAAAAAACATATAAATACGTAAATTTCAAAACGTCAATTTCATCTATCAATGTGGTTGGAAGAAAAGCAATTGTATATCGCCATAGATCTACGGTCACTCCTGCAACGTCGACTTGCATTCTTCTATTAACCTCCCAAGAATGCAGGGTAGTCGTTATAAGAATTCAACCTTCATTCCTTACCCATTGCACTATTATTCACCAACAGTGGCCTGAGAAAAAAAAGTTTTCTGAGAAGTATCTTCACTAGCATCAAGAGACTGACGACTCGTAAATTGATAAATAAATGTTCTTCTACTAAGAAAAAAAAGAAACTTTAATTAACAGATTTTATAGTTCTGGAAAAATAAGAATAATTTTTTTTAAGACATAAGATCACTTGTTCCAATTTAATCTAGTCGAATCAATTGAAACCTGTTTTTCAATTAAAAAAGCAATTCTAATAAATAAACAAGGATTAAATTTGACTTGGATGTTAAAGAAGTTGTTTTGATGAGGATGTACTTAGCCTCATGGTACAATTCATGGCTCAAAACTTGACAAGAAAATAATATTTTATTGTGCGAACAATACTTTTCGTTACGAAAATTTATAATGTTTTTCATCACGCTGTGTCGGAAAGAAAACTTTTCAGTCGAGTGACTGAAATCGATATTAGTCAACAATTCACATAGTATTGTTATTCTAACAAGTTATTGAGTATATAAATGCGATAATGTATACAGAAAATGTCTAGTAACTATTACTGCCAGACAAATCATTTAAAATAATTCCCTAAGGCCGTTCGTGAGATATCCAATAGGGGGGATAATTGTGTTGACGCGACGGGAAAAACCATTTCTCCTAACTCACAAGTCATTCAATAGTTTCTTACTTTCAAATTGAAAATATTTGAATGTACAAACGACTTGACTTCCTTGAACAGTATTGTGAACCAATAGTTTTTTCTGAAAAGTAGAAAATTCACAACAAAGTTTTTTATTCGCAGTGTAAGAATGTTTTTCTTTCTTCATACAATAAATACGTAGTATAAATCTTAATTCTGCAATGAATGGAATCGGCTCTTACGTGGCTATGATTTTCCTTTTTCATATTCTCTTTCTCAACAGAATATTTGTAATGACCAATTTCTCTGTGGTTTTTCTCGTCAAGATCTGTTGAGAGTATCATAAAGTGGCGCACTGCAATACTACAAGGAGTAGGTGCATATGTATATCCACATATACATCTACTTATTCCTTTGATAAGTCATTATTTGTCGTACAACTTGTGAATGGCTTCGGTCTCAAATTAATGATTTTTTTTATCATCGGGAAACCAGTGTAATAAATTAAAATGGACAATCGAGATGGGTTTTAGAACTTTATTCGGAAGATTGTCATTTTTTTCTTTATAAAAAGTACGTTTGTTAAATTGTAACGTCGATAATTCACTTAGTTTGCATGTAAATGTTTTTTGAAAACATCTCTCTGTGGAAATAATGACTGACCCTAAGCGTAATATGAGACTTCACGTTAATGGGATGATGGATTGGAAAATTGAGATATTAAAAAATAATAAAAAATAATTTACCGTACACTCGTTTTTGAGGGTTGGTATTCAAATAGTTTGAACTCAAAAGTACAAACAAAAATCTAAATCGTACGATTTTTAATTTCCGCAAATGGAAAGAATGAAAAAAACAAGAAAATTAATGAATGAATGAATGAATGAATGAATGAATGAATGAAGGTTGGAAGGAATTACAAAATTTGACGAATCAAAATTAATCGAATTTTCATGGAATTATTGATATCTAGCGTTCCTTAGAACGACCAAATTTCTCTTCAATACAATTAAAGAGCATTAAAAGAACTTTCAAAACGAGACATATCTCTCTGCACTCTGTTCAGTTTTGCTGAGAGCGAGGGGCTAAAATGTTTCTTTTTAATATGCCATTATTTCAAAAGCCCCTTCCTTTTAATATCGTTTAATCTAATTTCTCTGAAAATATCCCGTAACAATGAAATTAATGCAGGGAGAGTTGTACCACATTTTAAACATGTTTTTAGGTTCCTTAAGTGTCATAAAGAGAAATTTGATAGTTTCAAAGAGGCGTAGAATATCAATAATAATGTGGATAAAAATTAAACGAACAAAAGCAACAGTAGAAAAAACGCTATAATTTAAAAAAATATCAGCAGTTTACTTTTTTTTTCCAAAAATTTGTCAGAGGGCTAACTTTTAGGGCGAATTGATTAAAAAAATCTCCAACATGGATTTTTTACGTCTTCGGATTTGGTGTGGAACTGCTTACTTACCAAATTTTTCTGTTGTTGGCCCGACATCGAAGGCTGAGAGTGCGCGGTTCGATGACTCCTTGAGTGGAAAACCGGAGGCGTTCAAAATGTATATACCAATAACCGGGTGAACGTGTATAACCCACGTAGGAGTACTCGAGAACGGTATGCACTCGTGCTAATTCCACCAAGAATGCGATTCTCATATAAACCAAACGACTGAGAGATCGGAGAGTTGAAGTGAACCTGTACTCGAGAACTGTTATACAATCACAATTTTAATATTAAGAGATATTGAATAATTTCAATGCGTCAATAAGAATTATTTATAAAATGACAATAAGTCGATGATCTTTTCATTTCTGTGTTATGAAACTTTATTATCTGAATGAAATTAAAAATTGACATTTTAAAGTGTCTTAAGGTAATGATGCAATATCTGGTATGCAATTCATTGACAACAAGTACCGTTATATTGGCAGGATGGACTTACTCTCAATTCACGACACGAAAGACTTGAAGCGCCTTTCTCAACGTGATCGTATGCAGCTGAGATAGGAATGGGTGTTGGTTTAATAATAAGAGGGAAATATAAAAAACGAAAGAGTTAGATGCGAAGTATAACGGATTGTTACTGACCCATTAGAAAGGGTGGAGGGTGATGTCTTCAATATGACAACTGCATTCAGCCCGGAAAAATATTGGAAATGTTTTGAGAGTTAGCATCTTCTTTCATCTAGCATTATTTATAGAAATGTAATTAATATACATTGTATATTATACAGTTGTCAGACCTAATCTTCCGAGTGCTTCAAAATTGTTCAAAACTTTTGGATAAAAAACAAATGTTAGTGTCAAATTTTTCCGATTACAAAATCACGAGCGCGAATTTTCTGGAAAACTTGAGAAGCTTGTTTCTTGCGTAGACTCAGGAGGAAAATATTCTATTAACTATGAAGCTCCAGCTGTTTACGGGAGCTTATTATTTTTTTTTTTAATTTTAACTAATAGAATTGAGCCATGAGACGAATCTTTAGATTAGGATAATAGCATAATGAAAATATCCCCAAACCTGTTCCTTCGTTTATCAATATGTTCTGAATACCACCATCAAATTCAATCTGTTAACTTAACAGGTCTTTTTTCATACATATATCGTTAGGAGACAACATTACCAACAAATTATCAGTTGAATAATTATGAATATGAATTATCAGTTGAAAACAAATAATCGAAATAATACAACTCCCATTCACTCCGAAAAAGTTAAATACTGCAGTGTCCAGAAAATTCGCGATATGTCAGGAAGACAATAGTTGAAGGTATTTGTAATTCAATGAAAATAGTAATTTGAATGGAAACTCGCATTCCTGAATCTATCGAGGTATAATACTCAGTCTCACACTTTCCAGTGTTTTAGTACCTACTACTGGGAATATGATCTATGTACGCTGTAATCATTCTTAGATTACAATCAAATACCTAATGATTATACGATCTATGTGTTACGTTTTTGAGATTCCTGAGAAATTTGTCATGCCAAGTATTCCAATGAATTCTCCTTTGACTAGTGTGGGACTCTTAGCGAGCCTTCGAAGAAGGCGCTTTATTCCTTTGAATTGAGTATGTTTCTATGGAGGAAGAAAGAGAGGACGTCTTTCCTCTCTTTTTTCATCTGTAAGGGAGATGCCTTGATTAGTATTATTTGAAATTTTTCCTTTTTCCTATACAGGACAAAGTTGCACAAAAGAGTAAGCTCTAACTGGAAATAAGAAGAGAATACGAAAAAAGAAGGAATTAGCCACGAAGTAATGGATTGTGACTTGGCCATTTTGAGGCTGAAATGTCTTCAACATGACGAAAAGTGCAGTCACCATGAAAAAACGTTGGAAATATTTTAAACTGTTATCATTATCAAATTTAAATCAAACACCTACTGAGGTTGATTGACGTGTTGAGTTTTCCAGATATCTGAGACAATTGTTGGAATTTTCGAGTACATATTTTTCATTGTACAAAAATCATTCAGCCAAGATTTCCAACTTACAGCGAAAAACAGTTCTAGAAAAGGACTTATTTACGATTGGACTGTGCATTGGACACGGGAGTAGTTTCCTTCTAACGATATGCTGAAATTTGATGCACTGTTTTTTTTTTCAATCGCAAAATCATATTTCTGTTCGTCGTTGGCAACGTGACAGTTCCTAATTGTCATAATCTTCAGTCCCCAGACAACTCTCCTCTAGCAGAGATGTCCGTTTATTTTTTTTTTTGTTAATAAAGAGAATCTGATCAGGTATTCTACGGCTTTGCAGCATATATTTATTTATTCACCCCTACATCCCAATAATATTTATATCGCAACGTGTGAATTGTTCTCACAGACAATGGAACTTCAGCCCTTTGTGCAAGAGAAATTTTTCTGTATAGAAAAAAAAGTCTCCAGAACATTCTCACAGATCTCTTCTATTTCACGATAGTCTTCAGAAACTTCCGTTGAGCCTAATCTATCTTGACACAAAAACCGTTGAGTGAGGGAAGGAGCAAGTGAAAAAATAAGCTCATTTAACTTGCACAGATTGTCTTTCAAGAAATGTCGTTAAATTATTATTCAAATATCCTCTTATCGTACTCGTAGTGTGCATGCCGGGTTATCCATTCTGATGAGCATTATTGACCTACATTGAGAAGCATAAACACAACTGCATCAAAAATATCGAAAGCTCGACACGACATCTCGTAGGCCCGCTGATCCCGTCTTTTTTTCTTAAATATTCTAAAAGCGTTAATTTTCATTTTTCCAAGCGGCCTTGATGAACGGCGCATTATAAGCGATCAAACGGCATTCCAAACATCGTTGCAAAGTGCGTTACGCTGGGTAACCAGATAAAATTGCTTATGTATAGCGTGTTGAGTGTAACTATCGCTCTGGGATACTTTTCCGTGATTTCTTGACATTTTAAGGCATAAAATATCCGGAATTCTTCGAGGAATAATATAATTGATTTGAATTAGGAAGAGATATTTTTTTCCTTCATCTTTACTTCAATGCTTCCTCTTTCTCTGCATTTTGTTTTTTTTTTTTCTCTTTTCCCTTCGTTACGGTAAACGTATCCACCGGTTGGATTGAATTACTCAGTGTTTTATTATTAGTACCCCAAGGCCTTTGACGACTCATCACTTTTCTTCGAATTTCGATCAGATATAGAAACACTGGCTCTGCATAAATAAGACTAATATAGAAACATTGTCTTTAAAAAATTTCTGGAGATGTATTAAATTTTCATTTTATTGCGTTGTAGGTGAGACTGGAGAGTATAGGTGCTGAGGACATTGTTGACGGGAATCCAAGGCTAATACTTGGACTCATATGGACGATTATTCTCCGATTTCAAATCCAAGAAATTGAGATTGATGTTGATGAGGAGAATGAGAGCAGTGAGAAGAAGTCAGCCAAGGATGCTCTATTGCTCTGGTGCCAAAGGAAAACTAATGGATATCCAGATGTCAATATTCAAGACTTCACGGGTATGAATGAGAATAAAAATATTCAATTCTAAGGAATTAAGGACAGTCGGGATTTGGGGCAATCATATATTTTGATAAAAAACGGTTGATAGCATAGTGACGAAGGCTTCTAGGGTAAATTAGTAAATTATCGAGTGTTTTTCACTAGAAGTATCTTTTGCTGTTTTCCCTTAAACTGACCGAATCATGTCTCCGTATAATGATACGATAAGGGAGACATCACTCTCTGGGTCTAATTTATTTTTAATGAATGGATTTTGAGTGCAGAGTTGACGGATTTTAAATAGTTAAGCCTGATTTTTTGCCTCCTTATTTTAATTCGTCATTGGAGGCATCTAGACATTGTAGACTACCATTCACCCTCTATCTATTACCATATCATTACCACATCTATTACCAGACATTTCGATGTATGGTAAATCTAAACTTATGTGTTATTTACAAGAGGAAACTTAAAAAATGTGAATAATTTTGAAGAAAAATTGAAGATTGTTCCCGGCTACTTTTAATCCCGTGAAAAAATTTAAATTCATTTCCGAGAGTGTGAGAGTTGAATTTCACTAATTTGGGACTCCTTATCAATTCTGCCGCATTGATTTTATTGTATTTCAAACTTTATACTATTCTGCAAGCAAAGAAGTGAATTTAAACAAGTAAAATATAATTACTTTTTATTGTTCCAAAACCATTTCACAAGTTAAAAGGGTCCAGTATTGTAATTGAATTTATTAATATATGCATTTCCATTTTACTAATTTTTCATTTCTCAAAGTTCAATCTGAAAACAATTTTTCCCCACAATATCCAAATGCACCTCAGTCCGTCATGGTCACTGATTTCACATTGAATGCCTGATATACAACGATACTCTTTAAAGAAATTTTGAATAATCCATTCAAACCTACATTCCACCTCTTAAACTAATGGAATGTATTTTCTTATTGAAGGATCCTGGCGAAGCGGTTTGGGTTTCAACGCCCTCATTCACGCTCACCGTCCGGACTTGGTTAACTGGTCCGAACTCCAACAAGGAAAACACATTGACAATCTCAACTATGCCTTTGACGTTGCTAATTCAGAGCTTGGAATACCTCGACTCTTGGACGCGGAGGACGTTGACACCGCTCGACCCGACGAAAAATCAATCATCACCTACGTTGCCTCCTACTACCACACCTTCGCCCGAATGAAGAATGAAATAAAATCCGGAAAGAGAATAGCAAACATTGTCGGTCAAATGATGGACGCCGACAAAATGAAAATTCACTATGAGAAGCTTACTGCAAATCTCCTTGAATGGATAAAGCACAAGATTATAGTACTCGAGAATCGAAGTTTTCCAAATTCACTGGAGGGTATCCAGCGTGAATTACTAGGATTTAAACAATACCGTACAGTTGAGAAACCTCCAAAGTATAAGGAACGTTCGGAAATTGAGGCCTTATACTTCCACATTAATACACAGCTAAAGTCCCTCAATCAACCGGCATTTATTCCCCAAGAGGGACAACTAGTACAGGACATTGAACGAAATTGGGTTGAATTAGAACGCGCGGAACATCGTCGAGAGGTTGCTCTACGTACCGAACTCCTCCGCCAAGAGCGACTTGAACAATTGAACTATAAATTTGAGAAGAAAAGTGTGCTTCGCGAAGGGTACCTCAAGGAAATGATCCAAGTCCTCTCAGATCCTCGCTACGGCAGCAATTTAGCGCAGGTAGATGCAACAGTCAAAAAGCATGAGGCTATAAGTGCTGACATATTGGCACGTGAAGAGAGATTCCACGACTTGACCAATATGTCCGAAGAACTGGTCAGGGAGAATTATCACGGGCTTGAGCGAGTGCGTTCACGGGAGCAAGAAGTATTAGAGAGATGGAGAGAGCTCTTAGCCCTCCTCGATCACCACAGATCCAATTTATTAGCCTTATGTTCGCTGATGTCTCTCATGAGAGAAATCGATACGACATTAGCAACAATCCAAGAGCTTCAGCTAAATTTCCAAAGTACAGACGTCGGCCCACATCTACTCGGTGTGGAAGACCTTCTTCAGAAGCACAGCCTCCAAGAGCTCCAGGTCACAGCCCTCGGTGAGACTCAACGTAGGCTGGGCAGACAAGCTGCCCAGCATTTGGCACAGCCGCTGAGCAAAGAGGCTCCGTTACTTCAACAAAAACTCGAAAGACTCAACAGCACTTACGATGATCTTGTTGAGAATAGTAAAGAAAGAAAAGGACGTTTGGAGGATGCTAGGAATTTTTTCCATTTCTTACAGGATCATGAGGACGAGGAGTCGTGGTTAGTTGAGAAACAGCGTATTTGTAAAGCTGGTATTTCAGCTAAAGATTTACGAGCTGTCATATCACTGCAACAAAAACACAAGGCTTTACAAGACGAGATCAAAGTACGTAGACCGAAATCTGAACAACTGTGCAATGCTGGGAAGAAATTGATTGGTGATAATCATCCATCATCACTCGAGATACAAAATCGAATTGATTCGTTGCAGGAGCACTGGAAGGTGCTTGAAGAATTGGCTGCATTACGCAAGAAACAGTTGGATGATGCCGCTGAGGCATTCCAGTATTATGCTGATGCTAATGAGGCTGATTCGTGGATGAATGAGAAAATGGCGTTAGTGGCATCTGAAGATTATGGAGTTGATGAACCAAGTGCTCAAGCATTACTCCAGAGGCATAAAGATTTAGAGGGCGAGTTGAATGCCTATAAAGGTGATGTTCAATCACTGAATAGCCAAGCTGAAAAGCTTATTATAGCTGGAATATCTACACTTGAACTCTCAGCAGATCCAGAGCCTGTAGCTGAACTTGAGCAGGAGGAATGGAGTAAAGAAATTCGTTTGGTGCCCCAGGACGAGTGGGTGGATGAAATAATTGAACGTATCGAGCCGAAAACAATACTCAAAGACACACTGCTTCCCCAGGTCAAGAGTTTATATCCATTCAGTGGCCAGGGTATGCACATGGTTAAAGGCGAAGTTATGTTTCTTAGGAGTAAAACGAATCCCGACTGGTGGTGTGTCACAAAAAGCGACGGCTCCGAAGGTTATGTACCAGCTAATTATGTTCGTGAAATCGAACCAAAAGTAATACAGGTGCAGGTCAAGAGACCGGAGAAAGTACGTGTTACACAGCGAGTGAAAAAAACAAAAATGGTCAATCAAGTGATACCAGTTAGAAGAGTTAAATCAATAAAATCGACAGTGAAACCGATAAAACGTAAAGCTGTAAATGACAGCGATAATGTGGAAAAACGACAGAAGAGGATCAATGATACGTACAATGAGCTTTGTGAATTATCAACAAAACGTCATGCATTATTGGAGGATGCAATCAGGCTTTATGGCTTCTATCGGGAGTGTGATGACTTTGAAAAATGGATTAAAGATAAAGAGAAGATGTTGCGGGCTGATGACTCCAAGGATAATGTTGAGACGGCCAAGAGAAAGTACGAAAAATTTTTGACAGATCTGTCGGCATCTGGAAAACGTGTTGAAGCTATTGATGCAGCTGTTGATGATTTTGTTAAGCAAGGTCACAGTCAATTGGACAAAGTCAAAGCGAGACAGAGGCACATTCATCAGCTGTGGGATCATCTCAATTGGCTGAAAGCACAAAAAGAAAAATCATTGGAGGGCGCATCTAGTGTTGAATTGTTTAACCGTACGTGCGATGAAGCTCATGATTGGATGCTTGAAAAAATTACTCAATTGGATACAGCGGAATTAGGTCCGGACTTGAAAACAGTCCAAGCACTTCAACGCAGGCATCAGCACTTAGAAAGAGAGTTAGCTCCTGTAGAGGAAAAAGTACGAAAAGTTAATCTTCTCGCCAATAGTGTCAAGTCTTCTTATCCAAATGAGCATAATAATGTTAATGCTCGACAGAACGAGATCAAGGAATTGTGGCATAAAGTTCAAACTAAAGCCAAAGAGCGCAGATCAAGATTGGAAGATGCTGTGGGACAACAAATTTTCATGAACAGTTCTAAGAGTCTCATTCACTGGGCAACGGACGTTCAAGAGGCTATGAAAGCCGAAGAACCTGTTCGTGACGTTGCCACTGCTGAAAAACTCCAGAAGCAGCACACGGAACTCGGTGAAGAAATCAAAACACGGGAGGATGAGTTCAGGGAAGTCGTAGATCTGGGTAATCAGCTGCTTCACAGAAATCCAGCTTTACATGATGTACATGAACGTTTGGATAAATTGCATGGTCTTTATCAGGCGGTGACGTCAGATTGGAATGCCAAAGAGGAGTGGCTACGTCAGTGTTTGGAATTACAGCAATTTAATCGGGAAGCAGATCAGATTGAGGCCACCACAAGTTCTCACGAGGTGTTTCTGGAGTTTACAAATCTTGGTGAGTCACTTGACGATGTTGAAGCACTGCTAAAGCAACATGAAAAGTTTGAGAATACCTTGCATGCCCAAGACGAACGACTCAAGGCTTTCAGTGATACCGCCGATAGATTAATTGGACAGAATCATTATGACAAGGATTACATCAATGATAAAAGGAATCAAGTACTGGCGAGGAGAGCTGCTGTCAAGGATGAGGCGCAGGCACGACGATCTGCTCTCAAAGCTTCCGAAAATTATCAACAATTTTGCGCTGAAGTTGACGATCTCAGAGATTGGCTCGGTGATAAGATGAAAGTAGCGGCAGACGAGAGTTATAGAGATTTGAACAATCTGGAGAGGAAATTGCAGAAACATGAAGCTTTTGAAAGAGAACTGAGGGCTAATGAGGGCCAGTTACGAGCTGTCAATAAAGCTGGGAAAGCTCTCATCTCGGAGCAGAATTATCGATCCAGTGATGTTGGAGATACACTGAAGGATTTGAATGATCAGTGGGGACGATTGGTTGCACTATCACTGGAAAAAGGGAGAAGACTGAGACAGGCTGCTTCCCAACATGGCTACAATAGAACTATGGAGGATGCTAGGTTGAAACTTGAAGAGATCGAAAACTCGTTGCAGAGTAAACAGGTTGGAATGGATTTGAGAAGCTGCAAGGAGCTTCTGAAGAAACATCAAATTTTGGAGACTGATATGTGCCAATGGGAGCAGAAGGTCGATGATTTGGTGGCAATGGGTGAGGAGATGGCACATGAGGGTCATTTTGATGCGCCGAATATTTTGAATACTAGCCAAGCTACGCAGAAGAAGTAAGTTTTTGCTTATCAAGCTTTGTTATTAAACGATTTTTCAATTTTTTAGTTTTGCTTGGGACATATTTAGAATATCATAATTCGTCAAGAAATGTGCATAAAAAATTTTGAGAATCTTTTTTTATAATTCTTATAATATAACAAGTGAGAACCAAAGTGATTGGTAAACATCTACATTTTTAGCACATTGTTTGTATTATTTAGGAATGACATTAATATCTTAACATCTTTTCTAGGTTTCGCAGTCTAAAAGAGCCCGCCAGAAAACGACGAGACGCTTTAGAAGAGAGCCTTCGCTTCCACAAATTTGGATTCGAACTGGATGCAGAGTTGCAGTGGATTAAAGATCATTATCCTCAGGCATCATCGACAACTCTTGGTCAAAATCTCCATCAAGCTCAAACCCTCCATAAGAAGCATAAGAAGTTGGAAGCGGAAATCGTTGGCCACCAACCGATGATTGATAAAGCTCTGGCTACAGGACAATCGCTCATCGATCAGGCTCACCCAGAACGCAAAAAGGTATTCTATTCTACTTATTCCTTCTAATCATAAAGATGATCAGAGAGTGTGCAGCACTTTTATCACAGAATGGGACATATGAGTAAATTAAATTTTTGCACAGTTGGGGCACTACCGAGATACAGTGATCATCGGAGGTAAGATGGCATGCAGGAGTTATAACAAAATGTTTTATATCAATTTGTACTTATTACTTTATTTCAGCTTTAATTGACAGTTTTTATAGTTACTAAGTCCAATAATTTTTAATTTTCACCACATTCGACCACTGTGGCTTTCCAGACAAGCACAAGTTAATCACGGCTTCAATTATGTTTCAGTTATCTAGTTATTAACTATAAGAATGCATGTATGATATCAATAATGGAGTGGTAGAATATAGGATTTCTATTAATTTAAACACGATAAAGCGCCAGTCAAGTTTTTCTGAGATTTAAAAAAAGTGGTTGAATTTAGAAAAATCCTGTTTCGTCTAACCGTCTATCACTCCGTTGACTTGTGTAAATTGATATTGAAGTGAAGTATTCCCCCCCCCCTACAAACAAACTTGAAGGAGCTGAGAATAACGAGTAACGATCGAAGGACTGAGAAGACTTTCTGATGCCATGGTATTATGTGCCTCTCAAAATAAATTTGCAATCACGTTTGAAATCAATAAAATTGGGAGTATCATTGGAATAATTGAAATCACTTGCAGCCTACAAAATCATGTGGCTTCAACGGTATCACTATAGATATGTCACTAGCCTATAAACTTCACATTACCTCCACAAAACGGGATAATAATTATTATTTATTGTAGTGAAAGTGAACAAACTTTAAAGAGTAGAGAATTTTCTGTTTCATATGCCGCATGGTAGGAAAATGAAGGATTTAAGCGACTGCTGATCTTGAAATTAAAATTGAAATCATTAACGTAATCAGGTGAAATGAACTGTATTTCGCAGTTATGGCATCACTGCATCTTGATGTTTTCAGCTCCTCGGACATAATTTAGAGAACTTAATTTTCATTTTCTATCCATGTCCAAGTGTTTCGTGGACATGCAGATTTATAACAGTTGATAGAATTAACCACAATCAAGTTCTCTTGATAAATTCTAGGACACTAACGAGTCACATCAAGTGCATGTTTTCAACTTTGATCACTTCACTCAAATATCGTTACATATTTTGCTGAAAATTTTATTGACGACTCCAATTTCCCAATTGTCTAAACTTTTGTCAATGTTTTGATGTACAGAAATCTTCTGATTAACAATTCAATAAGATGAACAAATTTGTTTACAGATTCACGAACTCTGTGAGCAGTTGGATGAGACTTGGAAGAACTTGCAGGAGAAAGCGCTTGAACGCAGCCGTGCCTTGGACCTCTCGCTCAGAGCTCAAGAATTCTTCTTTGAGGCGGGAGAGGTCGAGAGTTGGTTGAGTGAGAAGAATGACGTATTGAGTTCAACTGATTATGGGCGAGATCGCGATGCTGCGACAAAATTACTCACCAAGCACAAGGCCATGGAGCTAGAATTAGATTCTTACAATGGCATCGTAACTGAAATGGGTCACACAGCGGGTGCCATGGTTAATGCCAAGCATCCGGACAGCAAAGCCATAGCTAATAAACAGCAAGTGATTGTCCAGCAGATGCGAGCACTCCAGAGGCTGGCAACGACTAGACAACAACGATTAATGGAGAGCATGTATCGGCACGAATACTTCCTCGAGAGTAGAGAATTAGAGCAGTGGATCAAAGAGCAGGAGCAAGCTGCTGCATCCGAGGATTACGGCCAGGATTATGAACATTTATTGATACTCCAAGCGAAGTTCGATGATTTCAAGCACCGAATCGAGGCGGGCTCGGAGAGATTCAATCAGTGTGAGGAATTGGCCAAAAAATTGATCACTAATGAGAGTCCGTATATTCAAGACATTGAGAAACGTCAGGAACAACTTGGGTATGTCAACATTATTTATTGTAGTTTTTCATCACTTATCTTTCTCTATTTGGTTTTGTAGATTTTGCAATTTTTTGATAGCTCTTTTTATTAATTTTTTCATTGTAAATTATGTTGATTTTTCGATTTTTTGGTATGGTCATTTCAGCTCTTGAAGATTGTTATTTTATAACTGTTATTGGTTTTGGTAGAGAAAGGGCAAAATTCTTAGATTTGGGTTGTGATATGTAAGTGAATGTAAGAAAATAATGTACGGAGACTTTCCACCAGTAGTCATTCTCAAAAGCTCCAAAATGATCGTTTTTTCCTGATAATTTCGTTGCATGCAAACAAATTTCAATTCAGCATGGACAGATTTTCGACTGGTTATGCTAAAGTCACTCTTGTAGAGATTTTTACATAATTTACCGATTATTTTACATACGACGCGCGACGATTCTCTACTTAGACACTTTTAAATTTATTCCTTTTTCTCATGGATTGAACTAATAAAGCTTCTCGAATTGTTTAATTAGTTTGGGTTGCAGTAGCTTTCTATTTACCTCAAGATTATTTTTTCTCTATTGTTAGTTGACTGGTGTCGGCTAACTAACACTGCATTTTTCTATTATCTTTTTCATTAATTCTGTATAGAGGTGATGAGGACAATCCTGTTGCTCAGGTATACAGACTGCATCAACATATGCGGTGAGTGCACTGTAAATGAAAAAAAAATAAAAATATATATCCCTATGTTTGGTTTGTGCTTCTGAAAATCCTTATCATAGTAAATTTGGTCGGGAAGCGGTCAACTGCGTTCAGTGCTTTTGCCATTTTTATTTTTGATTTTGAAGGTTTTTTTTTTTTTTTTTTTCTATAAAACAAATGTTTTCCGTTCACCTGGCAATTTCCATTTTTTCGATTCAACTTAGTTGACCACTTCCCAACGGAATCAGCAGTCGTAAAATTGAGAAATAACGAAAGTTTTGAATTTGTCCTACTCCTCTCTATAATAATTAATATTTGCATGGTCTTGGTTTTATAATAATTCTGTAATGTCTACATATCTCAATTGTAAATTTCTGAAGAGAGAAACAGTAATAATTATGAAATGGAAGATCCACTTGAGAATTTGGTTAATGAAATATTATCTCTTGCTAATTAACCAAAAATTTTGTAGAGAATCCTGGCAACACCTTCTCGGTTTAATTCGTCATCGTGAGCAGCGTCTGCAGGCAGCTGGTGAGATTCACAGATTCCACCGGGAC
The DNA here is from genome assembly GCA_030522845.1 of Psyttalia concolor. Taxonomy (NCBI): domain Eukaryota; kingdom Metazoa; phylum Arthropoda; class Insecta; order Hymenoptera; family Braconidae; genus Psyttalia; species Psyttalia concolor. The sequence goes on from JAPYZM010000176.1 coordinate 35,057, forward strand.
GTTGCTGAAGCACTCTCTCGCATTCAAGAGAAGGAAGCCGCTCTCCCCGAGGATCTAGGACGTGACTTGAACTCTGTATTAGCCCTTATCAGACGTCATGAGGGTTTCGAAAATGATTTAGTAGCCCTCGAAGCTCAGCTCCAGGTCCTAGTGGAAGATGCTTCTAGACTACAAGCCCTGTATCCCGGAAACAACGCAGCTCACATCGATCAGCAACAGCAGATTGTCTTAGCCAATTGGGAAGAACTGAAGGAGAAATCAGCACACAGAAGGGATCAGCTCCAAGCGAGTTGTGATCTCCAACGTTTCTTAACTCAAGTTCGTGATTTAATGAATTGGGCGGCCGGTTTGCGGGCTGCACTTTCCACAGAAGATAAAGTACGTGATGCTGCTAGTGCACAGCTACTGAAAGCAGAGCATGAGGGCATCAAGGGTGAAATTGAGGCTAGAGAAGACAGTTTCAGTGCTGTACTCGATTTGGGAGAGGCAATGGTGCAAACGGGTCATTATGCAGCTCCAGAGGTTGAGGAAAAGTGCAATCAATTGTTAGATGAACGTCAGAAGCTTCACACAGCCTGGCAACAAAAGAAAGTTCACTTGGATCAATTAATCGACCTTCATTTTTTCCTCAGAGATGCAAAACAATTAGACAATTTGTCAACGACCCAAGAAGCTGCCTTGAGCAACGACAACTTTGGTGTGTCCGTTGAGGAAGTCGATGTACAGATGAAAAAACATAATGAGTTTGAGAAGCTTCTAGTCACCCAGGATGAGAAATTGGTAGCTCTGCAGGAGCACGGCGACAAGCTGCTGGCGCAACATCATTTCGATTCCCCCACAATTGCGAGTAGACTCAGTGAAGTCTCCGAAAGACGCGCCAAGATCAGAGATTTGTGCGATGGTAGGCGAAAGCGATTGGCTGCCAGTCTTTTACATGCTCAATTCATCAGAGACGTCGGTGAGGCTGAATCGTGGATCGGTGAGAAACAGAAGAAACTCGAAGCTGAAGCGTCGAAGGGTGAGGTCTCTAGTCTTGAAGACAAAATTAAGAAACTGCAAAAACATCAGGCATTCCAGGCTGAGTTAGCAGCAAATCAAAGTAGAATTGAAGAAATACGCACCAAGGGGGAACAGCTGTTAGCCCAGAAGCATCCATCAGCTGGAGAAATTCGAATCCAGTTGGATCAACTTCACAGTACTTGGAGGAAACTCTTATTAGTTTCTGGAAATCGAGGAAGAGGTCTTGAGGAAGCTCAAGATATTCTTGAATTTAACAATCAAGTAGAGAAAATTGAGGCTTGGATACGGGACAAAGAGATGATGGTGCAGGCTGGAGATACTGGAAAGGATTATGAGCACTGTTTAAGTCTGCAGAGAAAGCTGGACGATGTTGATAGCGACATGAGGGTTGATGATGCGAGAATCAAATCCATCAATGCCTTGGCAGATAAATTGATAAAGCAGGGACACGATGACGAATCTAAAGCGATTCAACTACGTAGAGATAACTTTAATAATAAGTGGAAAGGTCTGCAGGGTGCCCTGAGTACTTACAGAGATATTTTGGCCGGTGCCCTGGAGATTCACCTATTCAATCGTGATATTGATGACACCAGTCAGCGAGTCATTGAAAAATCACTCGTAATGAATACTCAAGATGTTGGAAAGGATTTAGCAGCTGTTGAACATCTTCAACGAAAGCAAGAAGCAATGGAACGAGACATGACAGCTATTGAAGGGAAATTGAAGGAACATCGAGCAGAAGCTAAAGAGCTCTCTAGAAAATATCCAGAGAATACACCCGAGATAAATGCAATGTTACACAATTTACAATCAAATTGGGATGATCTACAACATCTGACGAAGCACAGACGCGATGCACTGAATCAGGCATATACTCTTCATAAATTTTTAGCTGATTTGCATGAGGTCGAAATATGGGTTAATGATACTATTAAACGAATGAACGAGTCCGAAGCTCCGACAACAATCTCTGAAGCTGAAGCCTTGCTAGAGCTCCATCAGGAACGCAAAGCTGAGATCGATGGAAGACAGGATGCTATTAAATTGCTGAGTGAACATGGCAAGAAATTAGTAGAAATAGATTCTGACGTCAAGGGAAGCTTAGAATACTTGGAACAATTGAGAACTGGTTTGATTAAGGCTTGGGAAGAGAGAAGAGAGAAACTTCTGCAGGCTTATCACTTGCAACAATTTAAGGAGCAAGCAGATCAGGCTGACAGCTGGTTGGCAACTAAAGAAGCATTCCTTAATAATGATGATCTCGGTGAGTCATTAACAGGCGTAGAAACTCTCATAAGAAAACATGGAGAATTTGAGAAGATGCTGACATCGCAACTTGGTAGAATTGATGAATTAGAAACTTTTGCAAATGAAATTCTGGCGGCAAATCCTTCTGACTCAGCCGTCATCAGACAGAGATTGATTACAGTTTGTAATAGACGAGATAAGTTAAAGGACAATGCTGCAGGTAGAATGAAGAAGCTAATAGAGAGTCGACAGTTGCATCAATTCCTTCGCAACATTTACGAGGTTGAAGGTTGGTTGCATCAGAAGCAGCAAGTTGCTGGTGACGAGAGTTATCGAGATCCCACCAATCTCCAGAGTAAAATTCAAAAACACGTTGCATTTGAGAGTGAGTTGATGGCTAATCGGGGGAGAATTGCCGGCATAATGAGTGAAGGTGAAAATCTTATCGAGAATGAGCATTATGCGTCCAAAGAAATCCAAGACAGACTCGAAGATTTAGAATCTGAGTGGAGGATTCTCCAACAAACCAGTGAACTCAAGAAGAATCGACTCAACGATGCTTATCAAGCTCTTCTATTCGGCAGGACATTGGATGAATTCGAGGCTTGGATGGATGAAATTGAAGTGCAATTGCAGTCTGAGGATCATGGTAAAGATCTATCTAGCATTGCCAACTTATTAAAACGCCATACAAACTTGGAGAACGATGTACTTGGGCACAATGAGGCTTGTGAGTCTATCAAGGAGACTGCTATGAACTTTAAAAAATCAAAACACTTCATGTGCGATGAAATTCAGGAAAGAGCTCAAGCTTGCATCAGTCGTTATCACAGCTTGCAAGAACCAATCCAAATTAGACGCGATAATCTCGAAGATGCCAAACTACTCCATCAATTTTTAAGAGACGTTGAAGATGAATTGCATTGGTTAACAGAAAAGGAACCCTTAGCTGCTAGTAATGATCTGGGTAGCTCTCTGATGACAGTTCAAAGATTGCAGAAGAAACACCAAGCTCTTGAAGCTGAATTAATATCACGAGAGCCAGTGGTAGCTTCATTAGCTGCACGAGCTGCAGGCATGGTGAGGAGTGGACATTTTGCATCTGAAAAAATTGAATCAGCTGCGCAACAATTGCAGACCAAGTTATCACATCTCAGAGATCTTGCTAGTGTTCGCAAACTGAGACTTCTGGACGCTGTTGAATCGCAAATGTTTTATGCTGAGGCAACTGAAGCTGAGCAGTGGATTAAAGAGAAATCTCCTCAGTTGAGATCCACGGATTATGGAAAAGATGAAGATTCTGTGCAGTCTCTACTGAAGAAACTCGAAGGCCTTGACCGTGATCTAACTTCCTTCGAGACTAATGTAGATAACTTGAAAAAACTGTCGGCAGGATTGATTAATAGACATCATTTTGACAGCAAAAATATCGGCCAGAAACAGAAGGAGATTGAACAAAAATTCACGGAACTTAAAAAATTCAAGGATTTGAGACTTGAAAGATTGTTAGAAAGTGAAAAGCTATTTAAATTTATGCGACAGGCTGATGAAGTTATCGAGTGGATCAGTGATCAGACGACAGTGGCTGCTTCAGAGGACTATGGTTCCGATGTTGAGCATGTTGAACTCCTGATTCAAATTTTTGATAACTTCTTAGCGGGATTGACCACCAGTGAAAATCGCATATTAGCAGTGATTGACGCTGGGGAAAGTTTGATCAAGGAACAAAATCCAGAAGCCAGTAAAATTCGTGGCAAAATCGACGAGACTAAACAACAATGGGATGACTTGAAGGAGTTGGCTCATGCCAGACAGGAGGCACTAGCTGGAGCCAAACAAGTTCACATGTTTGATCGAACAGCTGATGAGACAATCACTTGGATTCAGGAAAAAGAAGCAAACCTCAGTTCTGATGGGTATGGCCATGATCTGGAGACAATTCAAGCTCTAGTGAGAAAACATCAAGGATTTGAAACAGATTTGGCTGCTGTTAAAGAACAAGTTGAATCAGTAATGGCTGAAGCATCGAGATTAGCTGAGTTATTCCCCGATGCTAGAGAACACATTGCTGTTAAACATGAAGAAGCTGATGAATCCTGGAGCGATCTACTGGAGAAAGCTGCACAGAGACGTAGCAAATTAGCACAGGCTGAACAACTTGAAACTTATTTCGATGAGTACAGAGATCTCGTTTTCTGGATCAACGAAATGGTCGCCAAAGTTACAGCTCCTGAACTGGCTCGTGATGTACCAGGCGCTGAGATCCTCATATCGAGACATAATGAGTACAAAGTAGAGATTGATTCACGTCAAGATGCATTCAACAAATTCCATCAAGTCGGTCAGGAATTAATTGAAAACGGTCACTTTTTAGCTAAAGAAATTCAGGAAAAAATTTCAATACTTGAACAAAGGAAGAATATACTAACAGACACTTGGAAGCAGAGACAATTGATTTACGAGCAAAATTTGGACACACAAATGTTCAAGCGTGAAGCAGAAACCCTCGAAAACTGGATAATAAGCAGAGAACCAATGTTGCACGATGGTAATCTTGGTGAAACAATTCCTCAGGTTGAGGATTTGATTCGTAAACACGAGGACTTTGAGAAAACTATAGAAGCACAAGAAGAGAAATTCGAGGCTTTAAAGAGAATTACAATGCTGGAGCACGCTTTCCGTAAACAACAAGAAGCCGAATTAGCAGCTAGACAAGCTGAGAAGGAGCGTGTAGAGCGTGCCAGAATTGAAGAACGTAAGCGCAAGGAAGTTCAAAGAATCACGGAAGAACGTAAACGTGAGGAGGAGCGAAGGAGAATTCAAGATAGTCCTCATCACAGACCTCACGACGAAATAAATGGAAAATCCGATGATAATGAATCCTCGAGCACATTATCTCCATTGAAGACCAACAATGCTACGTCGGAAGTCATTGAAGTGTCTGGGCACAAATCTCACGGATTTCCTCATGTATTTGGGGATCGATTGAAACGAACAACTCCAGATATCAAACGAGCTGAAAGCATGAAAGTGGATACTAAGAAACCGAAACGGACACCTAGTTTCACCACTCGTCGACGCACTCAGAGTTTCCGAAAGCATCAGAAGATGGAAAACATGGATCCTTTGAGTCCAGTTGAAATACAGGGTCTTTTAGAACGTAAGCACGAACTACAGAGTGGAGGTAAAAAAGCAGCTGTTCGATCGTGGAAACAGTACTTCACTGTCCTATGTGGACAGTTGTTGTGCTTCTTCAAGGATTACAGTGATTTTTCACTGAGCAAAGCGGCTACAGCCCCTATTACGATATTCAATGCTTTATGTGAGAAAGCTGAGGATTATACGAAACGAAAGCATGTGTTCAGATTGAAGTGCACTGATGGCTCAGAATTTTTGTTCCTTGCTTCGAGTGATCAGGAGATGGAAGACTGGATTAATAAGATTTCATTTCATGCCAAATTACCACCGAGTTTACAGCTGTTAAGGTACGATGAGACGCGGAAGGATGACACCGAGAGATTACAGAGCCAAACTCCTGATATTGTTGGTGATGAGAATGCCTCAACTGAGAGTAGTCGAGCCTCAACTCCAGAATTAGAGAGGAAAAATTCAGTGATTCGTCGTGATGTTTCTGAACAATCGAATGTTCAAGTAGAATTTCTGCAGAAGCACAGGCAAAATCAACAGATGAGGGAGCCCAAGTCTCCGGAATTTGTTGAACCACCGAGGATACCTGAGTCACAGACGCAAACCGAGTTTTTGCAGAAACACAGGCAACAACAGCTTCTGGCACAGCAGTTGCTGCAGCAGGAGCAATTGGCAATTCAGAGAGATTATCATTCACCTCCTGGAGAGAAACCGCCTATCCCTCCCAGGGGGGCACCACCTCCTGTACCAGCGAGATCCCCGAGCTCGGAAAATATCATACCGATGAGGAGAAATGACAATGAACATCATTTACCGGTCAACAGACCTCAGTCATACCAGCAAAGAAGTGTTACATTGAATTATAATGGATCAGGACAGCATCCACCTGCTGATAACTGGCATCGACAGGGCAGCTGTGATTTTACTTCATCTCCAGGTGAATAAAATAAATTATTTTATTGAAGTAATGAGGAGTAGGAGATGAACTCAAATTTTTGGTACAACGTCATAGGTCACAGGTTTCTGCCCAGAACTCCCTCTTTTTCACACCTCACTTTTTCCCGAAAAAGTTTAACTGCATTTGTTTTAACATTTCAAGAAAGTCAACTCTGTTAAAATTAAAAATTTTTTCATCTTTCTGGTATTTCAAAAGTAGCCGTTTAAGTCCAGTAAATTTGTGGAAAATTAAATTACGAAATATACTAACTAGCTAATAATACTACCTTAATTATGAGGCATTTTAGAGGTCGTATTTGCTCCAATGATGGGGTCCTGTATAAGTGTGTAGTAACTGAATGAAAATATAGACTCACTTATTGAAAATTAGTTATATTAGCCAATAAAACTTAAAAATAAATCCGCTGAAATCTGATTTGCTGAAAAATGCGGAGGGCAGTACCTGATCCTTCAGTATTTGATAATGGACCAATTTCTATCATCCAACTTTGTTCCATTTATCTAACAAGTACTTTGCAAATGTGACAATGAAGCACTTGAGTTACAAATGAACATCTATATATTTTCTTCAATTCCCATCAAGGCCCCTGTCTCAGAGTTCGTAACTGAAATCGCCATGACTAATTACAAAAAAGAAAATTTTTATATTGTACACAGGTACTACAGGTCTGAAATTAGGTCTACTAACGATTTGATTATTATTTCAGGCGTAGTTAGCCAGGACGATTTCAGGGTAATAAATTTTTCACAACTTGATCTTAACCTCTCTACAGAAATCTGTGCCAAGATGAAAGTTTATTCGGCAAATATTTCTGAGAATTCAAGATGATTTTTCAATCAATTTTGCTCAAACCCCTCTTGCCGGAGATATTTGCAAAATTATCTTGCAAGTTCACCCTGGGCTCATATTCTTCTACACTTTCATCTACCGATTTGGTTCTCATGGTGATTTCGTAGTGAAATAAAAATATTAAAACGGATTTTGTAGAAGTAGCACCTCCCCTGCCTAGTGCTCCGCCGCCACCCCGGATGGCACAATGGAACACTCCTGACTCCGGTTAGTTAAAAAATGTTGAAGAAAGAAATGATTTGATATTTAATTCGCACCTTGTCTGCAAAATTATGATTACTGGAGTTTGTATTTCCTGCACCCAGCACTAAATGACAAAATTATGATGGAATGTAAAAAATGATTCGATTGCTGTTCACATGACTAAATCAAAATGCGCAAATCATTATCATTAAATCTAATTGAGGAAGAATTATTTTCTTATGACTACTTCTTGATGATACGCGATACATGTTTTTCTACAGAAATTTTTTCGCCAAACAAAGTAACAAAAACTACGAAAATATCTCTAATAAAATTCTACTGAGCTGAGAAGGTATCAGAATATTATTGGTAAAAAAAAATTTCGATTGTTTTTTATTATGTGCAGCGTGAAATATTTTTCGAATAATAATATCAAATCGGCATTGTGCCACCATTCTTTACATTCAAAATGTGTAGACTTCACCTCAGTTTGTCAATTCTTCTGCAAATTTATTTTCCTCTCGCATGAATTTATCGACCTTCTTGGATTATGCAATTTTTATACATTAATACTTCCTCTTGTTAAAAAAAAAAAAATAAAGCATGAAAGTATGATTTTGAAAGTATAATTAATATAAGTTGAGAAGAATAAATAAATAAATGTACAATGTTTTTTAATAATTTGTCTTTTGCAATATTTCAGGATATGGAAACACAAATCTCAACATGAGACAGGTAATTATGAATGATATTTCATTTGAAAATAATAATAAAGTAGTCAAACTGGTTACGTTAAACATTAAATTAATAATTATCTGATAAAATTAATTTTCTAAGAGAAGGAAAAAGTCAAATGATCTGTTATGTAAAACAGAGGCATATCGGCAGAGAAAAATATTGTCGCACAATTTTTACTTAAAAATATACATCAAAAATATACATCATTTGAAAAATATACATCTCAAAACTTATTGGTCGTGAATAATACAACAGTATATAGCCGTTATTTTGATCCGTGTATTTTCTGGTAGACAATTTTTCCTCCTGAAGACTGAAGTGAAAAATATTTTATAGTGTAAACTTCCAGGCAAAACTCCCATTGACCATTTATCAAAATAACCAATATCAGTGCAAATTATTTCACTTATTTCTGAATTACTGTTTGCAATTTTTTAATTAAACATAAGAAATATTTCCAGACTGGGCAACAACTGAATTCATTCACGGGTCGTCCGACTTCCCTGCCACCGTACGTGGCCCCACCACCAGCAATTTCTCCAGTAAATCAAAGTATCTCCGTTGTTGATGGAAGACGGGCATCTGAAAGCGGATCAGAGAGTGAACAGAGCAGTGGGGGTTCCCGAAAGGATCGAGATTACAAGAGAAGCTCAGTTTTGAGTAATTTGTTTGGCCGAAGGAAGAAGCCATCTCAGTCGTAGCATCCTACTTGATCAATGATGATGAAATTTGTGTACTTAGGATTGGTAAGTTTTTACATTATTCTCTTGAAATGATTCATGTGCCGAAAAAACAATGCCTAGTATTGATAGAGGGACGTATAGAGGCGTAATGAGCGCGCCCGTGAGCAAGTGTTCGCGCCTCGGTGACGAAATAGTATACTTCGTAACAAATGAAAAAAAAAAATGGCTTTTGGCAATTGGGAGGTTTATATCGCGAGCCGAAAGCGATATTTTTCATCTCAATGTATCGATACAGTACTTTTCATCACGCTGTGTCGTAAAACTAACTTTACCGTCACTCTCCGCTACGTGTCGAGTGACTGAAAAGTGTTTTTCCGACACATTGAGATGAATAGTATATTTCTCACCTAGGGAGGTAAAATAAAGGAGGGTTGCTCACGTGCAGAATTACCGCCCGAGCCGAAGGCGAGGGTGGTAAGCACGTGAGTANAGCACGTGAGTAAGGCTCCTTTATTTTACTTTCCGTGGTGAGAACATGATTTTTCTCCCCGGCGTAGGAGTAAAGTCGCAATTCCCTCCCGCGTAGCGTGATGAAATAGTATAGTAACTCCGCTGGGGTCCCGCAGAGTTACTGAAAGGAGTTGGTAAACAAACACTAAGGTCATACCATCCGGCACCATACAATTCATTTTCATTACTACATACTGATACTTTTGTCATTTTTATCATTATTATAAACAAGTTGTGAAAAATAGAAATAATTAATACTGCATAAATAAAATTATTCGGAGGCACATGAAACAACCCTTAAAATTATAATTGTTTACAAATTACAAAAATTTACCTTCATAACAATTTAATTGATAAAAAAAAAATTGATCAAAGCTAACTTGCTAACTTGAATATATTTCTTTCATTTTCAGAGAAAAGAGACACAAATTTTCATCACAAATTGAAGAGAATTATGAAGGAGATGTATTATGATAATGAATTCCAAACCTTCGTATATAATCTATTATTTCTTTATTTATGAATTATTAAAGCACGAACAGAATTAGATTCGTGTGTAATCATAAAAGATCCGAGCAGGTGACTACAAATGCAATTATTATTGTTAATTTGTTTTTATTAAATGATTTGTAACGTACCTGACCTCGGAATGGGAAATTGGAAACGGAAAACTACGCTTGAGAAGGGACCAAGTTCGACATACAATGAATGTAATAGAAAATATTGATTGAAGGAGCAATGAGTTTATGTAGATGACATAATATAATTCTCGCCGTAAACCGTTATGAAACCGTTATGAATATATACAGATTCAGAGATTCCTATGTATTCGGTACCAATGAACAATATTTACTATAAATCATCTCAATTTTATATAATCCGTGTAATGCGACAAATATGAATATAAATATGTATACATCTATTTTGTGAGAAAAAAATAAGAGAGAAACTTGGTATTAAACATGTACAATATTTCTAGTTTATTAATTGATTTGGTGTATTGTAGAAAAATGTGACACATATGAAGCGATATTAAAAAAACAATAAAACATTCCACCTTGGAAATTGATATTTTTTATGTAATTTTTGAACGTTTTCATTGATATGAGCATCGTAAATAGTGAAACAGGTCTTTAAGCTATTTCCGCAGGGACTTATACTTGTGAAAATTGTCGCAATATGCTAAAGACACCAGAACTGTACCATCTGTTGTTGGGTACTTAAAAAAATTGTTATTGTTCCAAGAGCTTAAAAACAGTTTTTCAGCGAATATTAAACCCCATTTTTGTATGTAGAGTCGGATTTTGCGGGCTCCAAGTGGGTGTAAAATGTCTCTTTTTCAGTGTCGAAAAATACCTGCCGAAAAAGTTCACTTTTCGGTACGGTTTTTCGTACATAAAGTGGTAGTTTTCCGCAGTGTGGGGAAAAGTCCGAGGTCTTGCGCAAAGTGAAACTCGTGCGTAAATATATTCTAGAACAATAAATCAAGTGGTCGATTGACTTGTGGGAAGAGGACAATCGAGATTTAATTGACTGGAGGGTCAGTCGATTCTCTTAATTAGAATGGGGAACCTATTCTAAAAGGATAAATAAATTGGTCAATTGAAAGTCGATTGACTTGAGGGACAGGGACAATCAAGACGGGAAAAAAAAAAAAAAATTTGCGCGCTGTTGCCGTCAGGTCAACGGTCGGTCGCTAGGGTCAGAATGAGAGATTGGAGGAGTGTATATTGTGAATCTTGTTATATTATTGAACCAATGTAATTACATCATTTTCTTTTCAATGAATTGTAATTTTTAAATAGTGAACAATTACATATCCAGTGATAAGCTTCAAAACATTAGTCTTAAACAATATTAAATCATTTTCAATTGACTATCTCCAGAAAAAGTCAAACATAGAGAATCTACAAGATAAGTAAAAAAGATTTTATATATATGTAGATAACGTGTGTGGTTTTACGGACAAATAGGTGAAATTATCTCAAACATGAAGTTGAGAACTCCTAGTTCTGTGACTGTTTAGAAGCATAAGTTTTTATGAATGTTAAAAACTAATTAATATTGTCCAAAAATTGAAAACATTCCTTATTGTAGTCTCTAAAAAGTTTGAAGAGGAGTTGTAAAAATCAATTTTATGCCATAGTCTCGCTACGCTCGATTGAATCGCGGATTACGGGCACAACAACATAAAAAATTAGATGAAATTCGTGCGTTATGGTGTTTTCGGCTTCATCATTTTTGACATCATCTTTGTATAGCTCCTTTTGTGTGTCTGTGTCAACATGTGTTGTCTTTGGAACCAAACACCAGACACCACCACTTCCACGTCGGGTCACGCAAAGTGTGGTGAGATAAGTTGATGTTTTTAATTCATCAGACTTAGTGGTGTCTAACAAAAATGCATGTTTGTGACTTATAATTTGGAGCGTGCAGAGGCAATCTCACAACGGGTCACCCCCTTTTTGGTTTTCCGGCAATGCACAGATATCATGCCGCTAATGCCGGATCTCTATTGTGGCCGAACTTACCTACTTACTTATTTTTTCACGACATGACCCATTTAGTATAAGCCCAATATCCCTATCAAATTTCACATTGACCATACATTTTACGATAATTATGATTCAGAGCATACAAACTCAGAAAATAATGAGATAATTCGACGTATTGCGGAGTTAATAATTATATAGAGAGAATATTTCTTTCTATTTTAGAAATATATCCATCATTCAGGTTTTTGGACTCATTCACTCTGTAAAATTGTATAGATTTCATCGAGTGACGATTTTAGAGTACTAAGGTATTTCAACCCATCACGGCGATCATTGTAGCACGTGACCGATAATCGAATGCCATTATCAGTGTCATCTATCGTGTAGCCAATGCCGTATCCATGCTCCACAACAGGACCAAAACCTCCACCCATAACTACAGATGTAGTTAATGTTGAAGTTGATAAAATATTTTCAGTTAACTTAGAATATGCGGTATCTTTGAAAATTTCTGGAAGATCTCCGCTTTTATTTTCCTGCGCAATTCGCCTCAACATGAACATATGTCGGTCGAAACCCTGGCCCATTGCAGCCTCCTTTGTAAGCGCAGTATGCGTTTTACTGCACTCAATCATCATTTTTTTATATTTACTATTATTCACTTGAGAAATTCCACTCTCGACAATAGCTTTGCACAGGGCTTTAGTCTGATTGGTGCAAGATCTTATCGTCTCAGTGCGCCCATGTTTAAAAGCCGAGGTGCTGCATGCCTCATATGTTCCCACAGTACATTTTTCGAGCTTATAGAAAGCCAATTGAAATGCTAGCTGCATCACTGCATCAGGACTTACGCCTGCAATTTTGCATTGTTTCCTACCAAATCCACTGTAAAGTAGTGGTTTCACGAACAGACGTTCAGTCCAATGTTTATATTCTTTAAATGCAGTATTTACGGCTTCCTGTATGAAGTCATCAATCTTTAATTCAAGTTTTTCAACGTCGGGAGAAAAAGAGGCTATTTGACTTTGCTCCTCTGGATGAAAGCGTGGACGAGTCATTACATCATTTCGCATGTCCTGTTAATGAATGAAGAATAAAATAATCAAAAAATCTGATGTTATGCACTGAAACAAGTGATGAGTGATAGGATAATTTCTGAGAACAACCAAAACACGGTACAAATACGAATAAATATAGAAATATATATAGAATTATTGAGGGAGTCTTGACCAAAGCGAAATAACGGAAACTGGTTGCTTTTAATAATTTGCTCGTATCGAGACAAAAATTGGAAAGACATGAATAATAAGTAACTGAACATATTAAAGGTACAGAATTTGGGACAAAACAGAGAATATATGACGTTTTAATATGCCTTTCCTGTTCATATATTACATGAGCAAAAGTACCTTGAGATCCATTTGAAAGCTCCCAATCAACGGAATTAGAGGGAATTAGAAACTTGTTTTGTTATTAATGTATATATAGTAGATAATTTACCTGACAAAATCGAATAACAACTACTCCATCACCCCAGGAATGCTCGAAATTAATTGCAGACCATCCAGCTCCAGTTACAAGCAAGGTGAATGATTTGTCGAACCAGCGATTAGTCCCATCAGAGTGTAAAAAAATTTTCAGTAATTCATCAAAATCATCTTCTATGAGATTGTCGTCATCGAACGCCAGAAGGAATAATGCCGTATCAATTTTTTTAACTATTTCTCCGTTACCAAGATCTACCAAGTGTTGACGATTTCGGGCCCACTGATTGCGTTCTGTGGTAGTCAATACTCCAATTGGACACGAATTAGGTGGTCGAGGATCATTCAATATCGAGTTCACGCAGGTGGCAATTTGGTGGGGAGAACGAATACTACCGTCTTTGTTGAGAATGTCAAATGTATAGAAATGACCTCTTCGCATTACTAACACGTGCCTCGAATCGGGATCGTTGCTGATTCTGTCTTTTCCGATTTGCGGGATTCTGGATGTGCCAAATAGATGATTGATCTGGGACATATCGAGTGGGAAAGCCTGTAGAAAAAAATGTATGTGTAGTAAATATATTTAAAACGAGGTGAGCCTTATTTTTTTCTACTACGTGTTGCGTTTTCTCAAGTTGTTCTTTGAACAAAAGAAATTGTAAGCATGAAATATTTATAAATTTTCCATTTTCAATTATTAATCACATATTTTTTCAATTTAACGAAAGAAATTGAGGAATTACGAATTCCATATGATTAGGCTTGCTGAAGTTGATGTTTAATCCACAAAGAAAATCTGTCGAAGAATATTAAAAATTGTAGAACTGAAGGTTTTTATGATGCGATTTTTTTTCATCATATACAAAAAAAGAGGATATCCGATTGAAAAATTAACATTAAAAACAGAGTAAAGGAATATCAAGTTACGAAATGCATAATCCACTCAGAAAACGGGAATTTATGCTTTTAAATCGGTTATCTGTAATAGTTGAAGTCAGATAAATTATATATGGCTTCCTCATATTGGTATTTTAGCAAAAATATTTCTCTATCGTATACTCTTTCGGGTTTTTACAATTTGTTCCCATACCATCCCCCAACCTCTTTACCGCATTTGCCGGAGGACGAGGGAAAACGTCATTTGAGGTAAAACCTGCCCAATTACAGTCGTCTCGTTGACGAGGCCACCGCTCAGCAGAAAGACTGTGAGATTAGAGCGCTATAAATTTTGACTGCCGTCGTCGGCAGTTAAAATTTATAGCGCTTGTTACGAAATATACTATTTCATCACGTTGTGTCGGTAAAGTAACTTTTTAGTCACTCTCCGCTTTGCGTCGAATGACTGAAAAGTACATTTTCGACACATTGAGATGAAAAATATTGTTCGTAACACGTGAAAAAAGTAGTTTTTGGCTCGTGGGATTATATCACTCGCCAATAACTATTTTTTTTTCACTTGTTACGAAATTAGTATATTTCGTAACAAGTGAAAAAACATGGTTTTTGGCGAGTGGGAGGTTTATATCACGAGCCGAAGGCGAGTGATATAATCCCACGAGTGAAAAACCACTTTTTTCACGTGTTACGAACAATAT